>APFE030356686.1:0-11040 GCA_000404065.3 Pinus taeda | reverse complement strand
TTTTATCATATTTATGTGTCAATGTATTTATTTTATGTTGTAGATGGTTTAGATATTAAAAAAATTGAAAAAAAATGAAAAAAAATGAATATTTTTGTACCAAACGAGACTTTTCCCGATTATTTCCGATTATTTCCCGATAATTACGATTTTTTCCGATTTTTTCCTTGCGCTGATATTATACCGATAACGATTAATGCAACATTGGGATTTAAGGGCTAGATTGAGGGGATATGACTTGTAAGGGCTAGATTGAGGGGATATGACTTGTAAAGGAGTTTCCTAATCCCTAAAATCCTTATTGAACTGGACTTCCTAAGTGGTCCTTGAGGAATTAACTTTTCAAAGGTATGGGGCCAAACGGGACCAAGTGGACCCAACCTAGGTTAAGGGGATGGAGTTTGGCAACCAATGATGATCTTAACCAAGACAAGTAAGGGGAAATGATCAAAACAAGAATTTGCACTTAAAGGTGTCAAATTGATCCTATGAGGTACTAGCCTAGAGAACACTAGGGCAAAGTTTGATCTCAGACCTAGGGTTTGGGACATCTCACAATCCCACCTTCGGAATGGCTTCAAATTTGGAGGAGACCTTGAGGACACAACAACGCAATAGACGCTAGGAGATCGAACTTTTTCTTTGGCTACTTTGTTGGGAAAATGATGCCCTAGATGACCCAACTTGGCTAGTCCTAGAAGAGAAAGGGAAAGGTGAAGAAAAATAGTTCTTTGAGTGAGCACCTATTGGTAGATCAATGCCTAATCCCTTAGGGAGAATGGAGTGTAGGAGAATGATGAGAAAGGACTTTGTTTCTTGGTCAAGGAGGCCTCAAGGTGTTAAAATTGGCAACTAGGGCCAAAATCCATGGGTTTTCTATTTATGGCAGCTTATATTTTTCTTGGATTCCTCTCGTCGAGAGGTGTAGGATTGATCTAAAGATCATCTGATTCCGACATGTATTCATGGAGATATGAATTTATTTGTATTATGTGACAATTTGTCAAGGTCGACCAGCAACCAAATTATCCTCATGTATCGTTAATGTTGCACTATAAATAGAGGTGGCTTGCAAGTCATTTTAGACACACCTCTTGTGATTTCATCCTCTCCACTTGTTTGGGTTTTGGTGGAAGGAGAAGTTCCTAAGAGATTACACTGCCCTAAAGGAGATGCCCTAGCTCTTAACGCAGTCAATGAAGTATGCCTTAGCTGCAGTCATGGAGGAGTCTTGTCACAGCAAGAGAATCTCCTACGCTGTCCTAAAAGAGGTTTTTCTAACTCAGCAAGAAGAGACCCCAAGGTGCTGTCCTAAGAACGCTAAATGCAGGTCTAGAAGAGACCCTATGATGTTGACCTATGAGGCCCTAAATCTGATGTCATCGTGTGCCCTAGCTGCAGGCTTATGAGGATATCTACATGCAGAAAAGAGGGGACCTATATGCATCTTAAAGAAGCACCTATTCATTGTCCAAAGAGGGAGCTCTATCTGCAGTTAAGGGTGGCCCTAATTCACTGTTAAAGAGGCCCTCATATGCTGTCCTAGGGTGCTCTAATCTGCAGTCTGTTGAGCCCTTATTCACAGCTAAACAATGATCCTATTCCGCAACAACTGGGCCTTAATACACAACTATGAGGAGGTTCTATACACAACTAATATAGGCCCTAAATGAAGGCCCTAATCTACATCTATAGAAGGCCTAAATCTGAAGTCTTATCCACTGCCCTAGCTGCTGCTTAAATAGCCCTAGTCGCAGTCAAAGAAGGAGGTTTCAATTACAGCAAGTGGAGGTCTCAAGCACCTATTAAGTAGTGCCCTAAGCCGTAGTAGGAGAAGCCTCTAATCTGCAGTCAAGAGACCTTAGATGCAGTTAAGGAGAGACTCTTATCCACAACAAGAAGGGGTCTTATCACTGCATGTATAAGCCTGGAAGGACAACACGTTTGCTGTGATGAAACAAGTTGTTTATCGTATGCATTGACCAGGTAATGAAGTCACTGTAATAAGTTGAAAAGCTGAATAGCATATGCGGATCAAATAAGTACTGACAGCTAGCTAAGTTTGATGATGCTTGTGTGCTGTTCGTTGGAGGGCCATATGCCTATCTTGCTGCTGAGCTAGGCCACAGGCCATAGCTAGCAGCATAGGATGTTTAAGAGTTGTCCATGGGTTGCATTTAGATATCAAGTCAGTCTTGATCGCATGGCCATGATGGAGTCTCCCCTTAGCCTCTGAAGAACTGTATAGTTGATGCCTTAAATCCTAAAGCAGTACCAGCTAGTGCAGCAAGCAGTCAACAGTGTTTGGGGAGCTGTATTGGGTCAAAGGTTGACCATGTTCGACTTAGTTTGATGAGCATCCTATTGGTGTCATATGAATGATCTTCAAAAGAAGATTCTGTCTAGATTGACCAACATTGACTTCTCTGGTCAAGGGTTTTCTAATGTTGTCATAAAATCTTAGATTTATGTATTTGTACTATCTCTCTCTCTGCTGAATATTGAAGTTCATAAGAAGATTTGATCAAGGGTTTCCCCACGTTGGGGTTTGTCCCTGACTGGTGCCACATCTTGTGTCCTCTTGTGTTGGCTTATCTTTTGATGTTTATGTTTATGTTCTATCTGCACTTTACCATCATGCTGATGTGATTGCTAATCTGAATATTGTCGTTGGGCTAATATGAAAAATTGAAGTAAATTGCACTAAGCATAGAACATACCTAAATTTAACATGGTATCAGAGGTGAGGTGAAGACAATGCCCAAACAAGAGTGAAAGAGAAATCACCGAAGTCAGTTGGAAAGGACAAAAGGCTCAATGGATTCCTCATTCCACTTCAAATTCATCAAGGGTGAAGTCGAAGCAAAGAAGATTATCACAGATTCCTTTGACAAGTGTCTGGGAGCCTGCATAAAGGTCACTTCAATGAAAAGTCCGGATCCAAGGATGGAAGGAAAGGCAGGTGCCTTGCTTGTAATAAGTTTGGCCATTATGCGAGGGAGTGTCCAAAAAGAAGGGACACATCACATGATGATGATCATTCCAAGGGCATCTTCAATGATCAAAGGAATGACAGGTTCAATGGCAAAGGAAAAAGGAATGCAGGACTTCAAGGAAATGTTTGACCCTCCAAGGAAGCAAGGAACTCCAAGTATGAAGAATCAAATGTTGTTTTTGATAAGCAAAAGGAGTATTATCTTATATTGGCCCTCTCCATTATCTCTCCTCCAGACTCGTTGGAAAATTGGCTTATTGATAGTGGTGCCTCAAGGCACTTTACTGGATACAAGGAAGCGCTCTCTACTTTGATAGAGAAGGAGACAAACGTGGAGATTATTCTTGGAGACGATGCCACATATCTCGGAAAGGGTGTAGGGAATGCTATTTTTCAATTGAATGAGGGTAGCACAATTTAGTTACAAGAAGTTCTTTATGTACCTGATCTCAAGAAGAACCTGCTGTCCATTTCGGCAATGGAAGTCAAAGGTTTCGAGGTGGCATTCATTGATGGAAAGGTACATGTTTGGAAAAGAATTTTTGAAGATGCTTTTACTCATGGGTTCAGGGTTGGCAATTTGTATCAAGTTGCAGGAAATCCAATGGGGACCATGTCATGTGACACATCTCTTCCATGGCATTGGAGGTTTGCCCATCTTCATTGTAAGGCCCTACTTGATGTAAGTCAGATGATGATAGGGATGCCTGAATTCAATGAAGAGCATGAAGGTACATGTCCGAGATGTACCAAGGGAAATCTTACAAGGGCACCATTCCCCTCATGTAAGAGCAAGACCTCTGATGTGGAACAACTTGAGGTGTTTGAGCTTCATGATCGGGAATCTCATGTATGCAGGTGGAAGAAAGCTCTGTATGATTTAAAGCAAGCACCCCGAGTTTGGTGTGAGAGGATTGATAGCTAACTGATGAAGCTGAGATTCACTAGGAGTGAACCCAATCCAAACCATTGTCTTAAGGTTGTGGATGATAGACCTCTCATACTGGTACCTTATGATGACGACCTCTTTCTAACAGGTACAGACCCTCTCATTTGCAAAAGTAAGAGGGAGATGGATTCTGGATTTGGAATGGTGAACTGCAAGCCTGTGACTACCTCGATGAGGTCTAACTTTAAGAAGTTATGTGCTAGTACTGCCAGACCTGACATGGGAAATGCCTCTGAGTTTCGTCAACTCATAATAGCATTGATTTTCTTGGTGAACTCCCATCCGAATATATGTTTTGCAGTTAGCATGTTGAGCTCATATATGGTTGAGTCTCATTAGATTGGTGCCAAGAATCATTTGAGATATCTTCAGGGCACAATCTCTCATGGATTGAGATACACTGTTAGGAATGTGAAGCTGCATGATCATTCTAATGCTAATTAGGCAGGCAGTGTGGAGGATCGCAAGAGCACTTATGGGTGCTGGTTCTGCTTCGATATCCTGGATGAGCAGGAAGCTGAAGTCGGTTGTTTTGAGCATCAATGAGGCCGGATACATAGCTGTGAGTATGGCCTCCTCTGAAGTTGTTTGGTTGTGGAAGCTCTTCTGTGAGCTGTTTGGACACGTGCTGGATACCATCGTGATCTTCTGTGACAACCAGAGGGGGATTTGATGGTTGAGGAATCCCATGTTCTATGGTTGCTCCAAGCATGTAGACATCAGGTACCATTTTATCTGGAATATGGTACAACGGGGAATAGGAAGGCTCCATCACTCTGGGACTGATGTGTAGGTCGCTGATATTCAAATGAAGCCCTTAGGAAAGGTCAAATTCTTGACTTTCCGAGAACGACTAGGAGTCATGGAGAGACTCTTTCCTGAAGGTCCAATATAATATGGACTCTGAGCTCTGGGGGGCTTGGGGGTACTTCTTGGAGCGATGAGCAACCATAGGGTGAGTGGTTCAACCTTCCCCTAGTGCTCTACTATGTAGGCAAGAAGAGTGGTTCATCCTTTTCTTGTCGAGATACAATCATAGGGTGAGTGGTTCAGCCTCCCCCTAGTGATTTGTTGTGTATAGGGTGAGTAGTTCAGCCTTCCCCTGGGACACCCCTAGCGACATGTAGGTAGGATGAGTGGTTCATCCTTCTCCTCCTGAGACATCCTAGCAATGCAGTCTAGGACTCATGGGATGTACCTCTCATCTGGCCAATGAGTAGGGGAATGAGGATAGGGACCATAGTAGTACTGATGGACACATCATGTAACTACCATACTCGCTATGCTAGGATGATATTTGTTTGGGGTCAATTGGAACTGACTTCGGGTCAATAAGAGTGGTATGACACACTCTCTTTGTTGGAACTGATTTTAGATCAGTAAGAGTGGTATGGCATACTCTCTTTATTGGAACTGATTTTGGATCAGTAAGAGTGGTATGACACACTCTCTTTATTGAAACTGATTTCGGATTAGTAAGAGTGGTATTATACACTCTCTTTATTTGGAACTGATTTCGGATCAGTAAGAGTGGTATGCGACACTCTCTATTTGGGATTGATTTTGGGTCAGTAGAGAATGGTATGATACATTCTCGATCACTTCTTCTTCTTCATAGTTCAACAGAGCAGAGCAGTGCAGGGCACTGATGGCAGAGATAGTACAGTCTGGTAGATGGATTAGCAGATGGAGTTCTCCCTAGTTGAGAGGAGTGTTAAAATTGGCAACTAGGGCCAAACTCCATGTGGTTTTTCTTATTTATGGCAACTGATATTTTTCTTGGATTCCTCTCGTCAAGAGGTGTAGGATTGATCTAAAGATCATCCGATTCCGACATGTATTCATGGAGATATGAATTTATTTGTGTTATGTGACAATTCGTCAAGGTCGGCCCACAACCAAATTACCCCCATCTATCCTCAATGTGTTAGAATAATAATCACGAGTACAGTGATGTGTCGTTTGACGGTAAGTCATTCGGGTGAAGCTCGGCAGACCGAAGTTCAAATCTCATTGAGTACAGTGACCTGTTATGGTGGCGGCTAGAGGGGCGGACTCCCCTCCCGATGAGTCTGCTCTTGCTAAAATCATAGGATCTTAGTATACCCGACTTACAGGTGGTTGGTTATACTCTTGGTGTTATAGTGGCAGCTATGAGGTTTGATCCTGGGTCTCCCCTGGATTAGGCCTGATAGTTACCGATTCACCATGTGTTAAAAAAAAAATAATCACGAGTCTTCTGTCCTGGTTGTATTGCGACCAGTCATCAATGTCAGTCAGCGGGAAGCGGCTATAGTCGACGGATTTAGATAGATAGTAAATAGCAATAGGTGAATCCCTGTAGTGGATTTTGTATAAATGAATGGTCTTTGTAATGTAATCAATGAAGCTATTCCAGAGAGTCTTCAGTGTTTCTGTCTTGGTATCAGAGCTCAGCTGCTGTGAGGCCGGTAAGGGTACGCCTGTGGTAGCTGTGGAGAGCCATCTGCGTTGTTGGAGAGCGCCATCATTGAGAGCCGAGTGTTCGCTGAAGACCTTGCGGTTGACCACTGTTTGAACTAGTCGATCAACCTGGAAATGCCTGGAGAAGCGCTAAATCCTGTGGTGTGAAGTGTGCACCGGAATAGGACAATGCGTTGAAGCTCTATTGTTAAGCCGTTGTTTTTTGTGAATCAAAGCTACTAGAGTCCGTGGTTGAATAAGCATGGAGCTGGAGTTTGACTTTAGCGTGTACGGTGTGAGCCATGGACCAAAGCGTGGATTGTCCATAGTTAATCAAATCAATAGTTAAGATATGTTGTGTGTTTACTAAGGAGAGTCTCCAAGGATCCGTAGCTGCTATGAGGTGAAGTAGGTTGTTGTTGCTTGTTGTGATGCGTAGCTGCTGTGAGGTGAAGTAGGTCGTTGTTGCCTGTTGTGATGTGTAGCTGCTGTGAGTGAAGTAGGTTGTTGTTGCCTGTTGTGATGCATAGCTGCTGTGAGGTGAAGTAGGCCGTTGTTGCCTGTTGTGATGTGAAGTGAGAGGGGTGAAAGCTTGGAGTTGTTTGCTGCGGTGGTATGTAGGCAAAACATGAAGTTGTTTGCTGGGTGCCATTGTTGTGAGGCATTGATAGGACTCTGTTGAGAGGGCTTGAGGACATGGTAGTGACTGCTAGAAGAGTTGCAAATTGTGTGGAAATATTGCCATGAAGGCTCTTGTTGTGCTTGCATGGACGTGCAATGGTCATCAGATGTGGCCTAGAAACCAGTAGTGAGTAGAGTCGTTGAGCTGTTGTGCATTGTGAGAATGCTGATTGAGTGAAGCCCCAGTTGTGGCAAAGGAAAACAAATTGCCGTGGTTTTGTTTGGTAGTGGGTTAACCAAGCTTATTTGGGGCGTGAGCAAAGAAGCCAACTGTGGAGGCGTCGGAGTAGATTGTGTGTTGAGCCTGGAGGTGGTATGTAGGCAAAACATGAAGTTGTTTGCTGGGTGCCATTGTTGTGAGGCATTGATAGGACTCTGTTGAGAGGGCTTGAGGACATGGTAGTGACTGCTAGAAGAGTTGCAAATTGTGTGGAAATATTGCCATGAAGGCTCTTGTTGTGCTTGCATGGACGTGCAATGGTCATGAGATGTGGCCTAGAAACCAGTAGTGAGTAGAGTCGTTGAGCTGTTGTGCATTGTGAGAATGCTGATTGAGTGAAGCCCCAGTTGTGGCAAAGGAAAACAAATTGCTGTGGTTTTGTTTGGTAGTGGGTTAACCAAGCTTATTTGGGGCGTGAGCAAAGAAGCCAACTGTGGAGGCGTCGGAGTAGATTGTGTGTTGAGCCTGGAGGAGTTGATCAATTGAGTGTGGAGCTGTAGCCTGTCACTGGTACATGTGTAGCAGAGTGAGTATTGGTGCCCCATTTCAGAGTTAGTGGAAACCTCCTTGTGGCTATGTCCAATTTGAAGCTGAGTTTGTTTGTGCTCAATCCCGAAAGGAGAAGATAAAGGTTAAAGACTGCTTATGTAAAGTTGTGGCTGCCACCGTGAGTGGAGAGGCCCGGTAGAAGGTCATTGGTCTAATTGGAGTTCAATGAGTGGAATAATGTTTGATAGTGATGCTTTTTTACAGAGTCCATTTGGACGTATTTTTGGGCTTGGTAATATTTTTTATTCAGGTAGTATTTTTGAGTCATAAGAATTATTAGATCAACAAAATGATTTTATTGATGACCATAAATATCAAGCGCTGGAGTCCATTCCACATGAGAGCAAAAATTGCTTGTCCGTGAACCTAATTGCTAGTAATGTGATTAGATCCGCTTCTAAGATGGCTGGGAAAGTGGAGGATACTACCATGGACGCTGTTCAGAGGCCGCTCATGTTCGAAGATGAGTGCATTTTGGTGGGTCCTTGTAGAAAGTGGGGAGAGCATGAATTAGATTACCTTGTTCGAGATCTTGCCTTGCATCCCAATCCGGAAGAGGTTGCTAATGTCAAGTACATAAGCAAAGATAAGTTGAAGGAGCTCATAAGGAAAGCGATAAAGGTGAAGATGAAACTGCAACAACAAATGAACAAGCATGGACCCTTTAGCAAGAAGGCAAAAATGAAATGTATTGTTGTAAGCCTAGTTGAGACTTAGACTAGCAGGTAAGTTAAAGTATAGGTCATGATTAAGTGGAGGTGTTAGAATAATAATCACGAGCCGTCTGTCTTGGTTGTATCACGGCCAGTCATCAATGTCAGTAAGCGGGAAGCGGCTATAGTCGATAGATTTAGATAGATAGTAAATAGCAGTAGGTGAATCCCTGTAGTGGATTTTGTACAAATGAATGGGCTTTGTAATGTAATGAATGAAGCTCTTCTAGAAAGTCTTCAGTGTTTCTATCTAAGTGTTGCACTATAAATAGAGGTGGCTTGCAAGTCATTTTAGACACACCTCTTGTGATTTCCTCCTCTCCACTTGTTTGGGTTTTGGTGGAAGGAGAATTCCCTAAGAGATTACGCTGCCCTAAAGGAGATGCCCTAGCTCTTAGCACAGTCAATGAAGTATGCCCTCGCTGCAGTCATGGAGGAGTCTTGTCACAGCAAGAGAATCTGCTACGCTATCCTAAAAGAGGTTTCTCTAACGCAGCAAGAAGAGACCCCAAGGTGTTGTCCCAAGAACCCTAAATGCAGGTCTAGATGAGACCCTATGATGTTGATCTATGAGGCCCTAAATCTGTTGTCATCATGTGTCTTAGCCGCAGGCTTACGAGGAGATCTACACGCAAAAACGAGTGGACCTATATGCAGCTTAAAGAAGCACCTATTCATTGTCCAAAATGAAGGCCCTAGTTTGCAGCTACAAAAGGCTTAAATCTGCAGTCTTATCTGCTGCCCTAGTTGCTGCTTAACTAGCCATAGTTGCAGTCAAAGAAGGAGGTTTCAGTTACAACAAGTGGAGGTCTCAAGCACCTATTAAGTAGTGCCCTAAGTCGCAGTAGGAGAAGCCTCTAATTTGCAGTCAAGAGACCTTAGACGCAGTCAAGGAGAGACTCTTATCCACAACAAAAAGGGGTTTTATCACTGCATGTATAAGCCTGGAAGGAGTCAAGGACAACACATTTGCTGTGATGAAACATGTTTATCGTATGCATTGACCAGGTAATGAAGCTGCTGTAATAAGTTGAAAAGCTAAATAACACATGTAGATCAAATAAGTATTGACAACTAGCCAAGTTTGATGATGCTTGTGAGCTGTTCGTTGGAGGGCCATATGCCTATCTTGCTGCTGAGCTAGGCCACAAGCCATAGCTAGCAGCATAGGATGTTCAAGAGTTGTCTAAGGGCTGCATTTAGATATCAAGTCAGTCTTGATCGCATGGTCATGGTGGAGTCTCCCCTTAGCCTCTGAAGAACTGTATAGTTGATGCCTTGAATCCTGAAGCAGGCCAGCTAGTACAGCAAGCAGTCAACAGTGTTTTGGGAGCTGTATTGGGTCAAACATTGACCATGTTCGGCTCAGTTTGATGAGCATCCTATTGGTGTCATATGAATGATCTTTAGAAGAAGATTCTGTCTAGATTGACCAACATTGACTTCTCTGGTCAAGGGTTTTCTACTGTTGTCATAAAATCTCAGATTTATGTATTTGTACTATCTCTCTCTGCTAAACTATTGAAGATCATAAGAAGATTTGATCAAGGGTTTCCCCACATTGGGGTTTGTCCTTGGATGGTGCCACATCTTGTGTCCTCTTGTGTTGGCTTGTCTTCTGATGTTTATGTTTATGTTCTATCTGCACTTTACTATCATGCTGATGTGATTGCGAATTTGAATATTGTCATTGGGCTATTATGAAAAATTGAAGTAAATTGCGCTAAGCATAGAACACACCTAAATTTAACTCAAGGACTACTTCACTTGGCCTTTAGGACAAGAAGACGTGACTTCAAAGCTTTATACTTCGCTTTGCAAAAAGAGATGGCTTATCAAGATAAATTCAATGGTAGAATTATCCATAGGAGATTTCATTCAACATACATAGCCCATACATTGAGAGATGCTATATAGAAACAATAATTCCACAATTTCGAAATTATGCAATGCAACAATTAGCCCTATTATAGCGAAAATCCCATTCCAATGCATATGACAAAGTAAAACAACAATAACATTAAATGTGTGTACTTACATGTAAGAGAACATATCCAACCATCAATAATTTGACAGTAAAGAAGCTCCAAGATAAGATAATCCAATCCAAACATCAAAATTCATCCATGCTCCAATTCATCTTCCAAGAAAGAAGTGCGAAATTCTCAAGAGAGAAGAATGATCCAAAGTGATGATACAAATGAATTCATGTCTCTCCTATTTATACACTCATTAGGAGTTCGTGTCAGGCCAGGGTAACTCCAGAATGAGCGAGAGAAACTGATGTCTTATTCATTTAGCTAATACATATTTATATACAAAAGTGACAGATCAGTTCATCTTCTTGATGACTGTCCAGTTCACCCATCCGTTTCGGATTAGGTGTCAACATTCCCCCCCTTAATCTGAAGGGATGTTGGTGAGTCCAAGCATCGTTCTGAATCTTTCAAGCTTTTCTCTTCCAAGCGCTTTGTTGAAGATGTCTGCAACT
>APFE030356685.1:0-15919 GCA_000404065.3 Pinus taeda | reverse complement strand
TCACCTTCTGCGGGTTCTAATCTAGAGGGTATAACTTTAAATAGGAAATTGATAGTTATGGGGTTGGAATTGTCTCACAATTGATAAAAAGTCCCAAATTTATTCACTAGAAAGAAGCAGAGCGAGTCATGAGGTTTATGGAAGGGAACACCCTATTCGTAGGAATATAACTTGAAAATAGTTTGGCATATTATTTCTCATCTTCTTGTACTTGTGTGCTTTGAAAAGATAACCACATCCAAAGGCTCAATAACAGCTCTAGCAAAGTTTATAGATGTGAAGCACTTCTGAGAAAACCCATCGCTTCATGAAAATTGAGCGAGGAATATGTCGAAGATTCAATCTTTCACTTAGTCATAAAAAGGAAGTTGGGGTATCTAGAGTCTTTCCAACAAACAAACTCCAACCATAATATGAAAGACAGGTTAACTGCAAAACCTCTTTCCCACTTTGTAGTATTGTTGCCTCTTGAATTCTAGCAGGTATCTGGCTGCTTAGATCCACAAAACTCATGTCAGGTAAACTCTGCATGATACAATTGTGACTTGCAAGCTTGACACACGCTCTAGTTTCCCTCTAAAAGAGGGTAAGTCAAAATATTATGACAAGCTTAACTGTAATTTGATCATGCACTATTGAGGTATTGCATGGAATAAACAATATACTATAAATGCACTAATGAAGAACTCAAAATAAACGAATTTCTTATTGCTACAATAGTGCCACTCTTGGGATTCTCGGATAAAGCACCTACCCTGAATGGAAAAAGCTTCCTAGAATAGAGTACCTCCTACATAGAGTGCATCCCCTGCTCAAAATATAGAACCCTTCTCTACTATGCACTTTTCTTAAAGATAAATATGTGCATAAAACAGAACTAAGAAAAACACCTAAATTAAGAAAAGTGATAATCTAAGTCAAACTATAAAAGCATACTAAATATGACTCTATCTAAGTTTGGGAAACACTAAACAAGCATGTTTGCATACAAAAACCACAATATTCCTAAAATCAATGCACTTCTTTCATCGCTGCTACACCCTCATAGGAAAACTATAATCTACATCATGTATTCCAAGGCTACATGCATCTACTGAAGGTTCAGATTGAAATGATCTACTTAGATGAAGTATTGTTGAAGGAGAAACACCTTCAAAACAACAGGCAGAGTCTAATATGCATTCAACCCATTTTCACACAGGTCAACGTTGCTACTGGTACACTTGTTCCCTAAATGGAAAATGTTGTGTATTGTTGCTCTACTGAAGGAGAAACACCTTCAAAGCAACATAGATAAAACTCTATCATATATTGTCACTATGGTATCAGTTGTAGAAGATCTCATCAATATAGGTAACAACTTCGATAATTGAAAAACCAAAAGGTGAGCTACATATATTATTTGAAATGATAGATTTGTGCATACTTTATTATTTTTTAGGAGTGTTAGTATAGAAAATGCATGGTAGTTTGTTGCATCTTTATGTCAGAGACTAAGGATGCGAATAAATATAGAAAATATTAAATAGCATGGTATAATTTGATTGCAGGTTCTTTCGAAACAAGAATGGAGTTCTCCTTGTACATATTCTAATATAGTGGGTATAGATTTAAATAATAAATTTATAGTTATGGGGATGGAATTGTCTCACGATTCATGGCATGTCCCAAAGTTGTTCACTAGAAAGAAGTAGAGTGAGTCGTCGTTTTATGAATGGGAACACCCTATTCACAGGGAGATAACTTCAAATTAGTCGGGCATATTATTTCTTGTCTTCTTGTACGTGTGTGCTTTGAAAAGCTAACCACCTCCAAAGACTCAAGAATAACTATGGTAAAGTCTATAGGTGTGAAGCACTTCTGAGAAAACCCATCACTTAATGACAATTGAGCGAGGAATCTGTCGAAGGATTCAATCTTGCACTCAGTCATAAAAAGGAAGTTGGGGTATCCAGCATCTTGCCATTAACAAACTAACTCCAACCATATTATGAAAGACAGGTTAACTGTGAAATATATTTCCCACTTTGTAGTATTGTTGCCTCTTGAATTCCAACAGGTATCTTTCCACTTAGATCCACAAAACTTGTCCCATATAAACTCTGCATGATACAATTGTGACGTGCAAGATTGACACACACTCTTATTTCCCTCTAAACTAGGGTAAGTCAAAATATTATGACATGATTAATTGTAATTTGATCATACAATGTTGAGGTATTGTATGGAATAAACAATATATTATCAATGCACTAATGAAGAACTCAAAATAAACAAATTTATTGTTGCTACAATAGCACCACTCTTGGAATTCTCCCAAGAGCCACTAATTTATACACATTTGGAATCTTTACTTGGTCTGCAGAAAGATTAAGCAATGGCAGTGATCACTCTTTTCCCTTCCATGGAAGGTCTATACAGAGTCAATAATAAATTGATTTAAAAGTGACATATATACCTGACAAATAGGATTATGACTCTGCAACTCTAATTTAGTGGCAAGGAAATATTCAACTGTAAATCCCTGATCTCCTACAGTGTAAATCTCTAGATAAATGGCTAGCCTAAATCTGTCCATTGTCCACATATCCCAAAAAACCATGTATGTCTAGACCCTGGTTGTGTGTGAGAGAGGGGAGATCACATAAATAATCCATTATCAAAAGAAAAAGTTAAAGCACAACATTCTATGGAGATTTTTGTTTTTTTTTAATTTTATTACATACCTTAGAAATTTTGAAAGGATGGAACTAAAGCTTCCCTTTCCTTCCACACTTCATTAAATATGACCCTTTTCCAATGCAAATGTGGCCTACAGAATCATAATTAGCAAATCGAATATGAAAAGTAAGTTTAATGAATTAAAGTAGCTTTGTTATACCTCAAGCAAATGGACTCTGAGAAATTGGATTCATTCTCTCCAAAAGATGATATAGCAAGATCTAATCACATTTTTAACTGAAACAAATCTAAATTGGATTCATGCTCTGCAATAGATGATATAATGAGATCTAATGACATTTTCAACTCAAACAAAGGTAAGTTGAGTAAGCTCAAGCTCCAAAATGATGGCATCCAACTTCTGAGTGGAAGTTGTTGTATATATCTAGCAAGAGGCTATAACATAAAGATATTTGTTATATGTGAAGATAAAAAAATGAAAGGAATGTGAAATTTTAACCATCAGCTATAAGTCCTTTCAAGGACTAGATCACACCATAACATTGTTATCAAGATAATCAATTCACACATGCTAGTATGTTTCTAGTAGTTTCATGACAACATAATTTAAACAATGATATGTTTGAGGTTGGTTACCTAAGGATTATATCATTCTAAATTTAGCGTGGATTTAATGGAACCATTGTTGGCCTGTTGAGGCTTTTGAATGTTTTGAGGGTTGTATCTACTACTTTTTGTCATCCCAACTCAATGGCCTATAAAAATGACTAGATCTCTGTAACTTTTAAGATATATTGAACCACAAAATAGGGAAAGAAAAAATGCAAAATAAATAAATCTAAATGATAATGTTGGTGCAGACAAGAGTGGGATTTTCTATTGGGTAGCCAGACACACTAATGTATTTGTTTGATTATTTGAAAATTTTCTAGCTAGTCATAAGGATAATTATGAGATTATGTTTTTTCAACAAAATTTTAGTGAGGTAAGTGATAATAAGATTTTTCTTTGAATGATCCTATTTTTAAGGCTTTTAAGTAAAATACTTATTATTTCAGGGTTTTAAGCTAATTTATATTTTCATTTTACCATTGTCTATGCATGAAAGAAAGGAATCTTGTTTACAATGTGGATCAAATTTTGATATTTAGTTAGTCTTTGTCTGCTTGATAAAGTTCCATAACCTTTTGGGAACACAATTCTTCAACTTTTGTCACAAACATGAGTCCTAGTAGATTTGAGTCTAGAATATTTGAATCCATTTGCAATATTTCCTTGCAAATTGAATATAATTATGGATCTGCATGTTGTGTATCTTCCTAGGAGATATAGATACCAACCAATTTCTTGAAGAAATTTTTGAGCTAGGACCATGTCACTTTGCACCCTATGTATCAATACAAATAAGAAATACATTCTACCACACAACATTATAATTGGAAGAATCAAGAGAGATTTAACACCTAATTCTAGCAGATAAATGAACATGAATACACAACCTGTGGCATCATAAACACAATCTCTTTATTTATTAGCTCCTCCTCTAATTTTTAATGCAACACACAGGTCCAAACCATGGTTTCCAGCCAATGATTAATGCCACATGCATACTAAGGCTCCTCTGAGCACATTATCTCTCTGTCTCTGTTACATGGAGGTAGGTGTGTCCCCTTATACACAAAGATTACAATCATTATATCCTAAATTTCTTGAAATAAATACATCTAAACCCCCAAATACCAACGCTGCCACATTTTTTGGGTGTTAGATACCCATTACAAAGTGCATAGGAATCTTGCTTCATGGTCTTACTATAATTTCTCTTTTTTTTATTTGGCTCCAAAATCCATACCTAGCTCCTCATGATTAACAGAACCAACACCTCCCATAAATGGGTCAATAAGTTGGAGGTGTGTCATGCTCTACTGCCCCTACATCAAGCACACATCTATATAGACCCATGTCTAAGATGCACTTCCCAGTTTGTGAAGCTAGAAGTTGCATATATCCTATTTCTGTATTTCAGAACTTAGTCAATTGTGTGCATTTGATGGATCCTCAACCTTAGGAACCCCTAAGTCAATATCAGACTTGAATCTAGATAAGTGTGTGCGAACGTCATATTCATGCGGTCCTTGACGCATTAATTTCTAAGTACCTACCAAGGAGCATTTATTTATCAGTAGGTAGGTGCATTTAATTTAGGAGTTACATTCCCTGGAGGATTTAATTAGCCAAGAATGGTGCACTCCTTGAGGCCATTGATGGCCAGTTTTTAACCCCCTCTTCTTGGCTTATATAAGGATAGAGGGCACACTAATATTTCAGATAAAAGAGTTGTTTGTTTTGTATCTTTTAGCCATGTGTAGAGCTTGATCATGATGTCAGGCTACTATAATGTTTCCATGTGGTGACCATGAACAAAAGGGATGGATAGATCTTACTCAACACCTAGTTTTTTCAGAGTTTCCTTATGTATTTCCAAAACATTTGTTTGGGCTTCCACCCACATGTAATCTCAAGTTCACCATTGAACTCAATGTGGGATGATTCCTATCTCCAAGGTTCCTTATCAAATGATTTCACCCAAGTTATATGAATTATATATGCATCTATAATAATTGTTGAATTTTGGATTGATCTAGATTAATGCAACATTTTGAAGTTACTAATTTTGGTGATGAAGAAGTATTAGTCGTTGGAGCTTTTCATTTCCTGTAGATGGTTGAATAACATCACCATCTAGAATCAATATTAGTTCTCATAGATTGATGACTTCTCTGGTCAAAATGAAAATGACCATAATATTCTTAAAGATTGATTTGTGATGTTAATACCGCCAATTAAGAATTTAGAAGGGAATCCCAAATATTGCATTCAAACCATGATTAAGAAATTATGATTTTATTATGGTACTATTTAAGTTTACAAATGCCCTCGTACTCTTCATGAAACTAATGAATGGAGTTTTTTAGAAATACCTAGGCAAGTTTGTTCAATTGTTTCTAGATGATAGTTTGATTTATTCATGTGTTCCAAAGGACCATCGAGGAGAACACAAGGTTGATATTGTAGTAACTTGGAGAGAATAAGAATGATTAAATCTCTCTGAGTGTTCCTTCTTCTAGTCAAAGATCCAGTCTTTGGGCCACATTACTTATGGAGAAGGTATAGTCATGGACCTTGCCAAAATCAATGCCATTATGGAATTCCTAACACTAAAGGATACTCCTAAGCTACACTATTTCAATGGATTGGTTGGGTATTATAGGAGATTCCTAGAAGAATTCTCCAAGATAGCTAGTGCCATTACCAAGGTCAAGAAGAAGGTTAAGGAATTTGTATGGATATTGTAGTTTCAACAGGCCCTTTTGAGACTTACAAATTTGTAAACCACTGCTCTAGTCATAAACGTGCTAGAAATCGACCAAGATTTGTAGTATTTACATATGCTAGAAATCATATTATTATGTAATGAGTAGTTTATAATCTTATGGAGTGGTTCATTAGTCAAGAAACATGATCATTATGAAGGCATCAAGAGGAAGTCCTGATTAGTTGGCTAGACACTTGTGTTCCACAACCATGCATGTGGACATCAAGGTGTATATGGAGGTCCCCATCTTGAATTAACTTACCATCACAAGGAGAGGCATTCCTCATTGTTTACTTCACATCATTACTCCATCTATGTTAATCACATGTGCATGTCTATGTGTATATACTATCACTTGAGTAAGAGTTTCATGACAATTCCCACGTTGTAAGACGCGATTTTTTCATCTTGAGAAAACGGAGTCTTCTCCAAGTCACTCGCATAGTTTATATTGTCATAAGAAAAGAAGGTGTTTTTCCTTAAGATGTGAATAGTTCATTTAAAGCAATGTGATAATGTGGTTTTAGTGAGGCATACAAAGATGGAATGAGCATTGACATTTGGGATGCTAGTGTTATGTTTTGCTTGAGGCGTGAGTGCACATCTACGAAGACACTAACATTGGTTGAAGAGGTGGAATAGTTAGAGAGGTTGGGGGTTGTAGTCTGACTTAGAGGTGTACAAAAGCAATTTAAGCACTATGAGAAGCTGTGAAGAAATCTTAAGAAATTTGACGGGCTTAACAAAGTCAACTTGGTAGTGGTACTAGGTGAACATTCTTTGATCGAAGTTGATACCCTCTCCTTGGCACTACCACTTTTCAAGACAAAGAAGAAATGTGAAATATATGTGCAATCCATTAGAGAAGTTGGCAAGGTTGTTGCAACATATATAGTGGTTTTATTGTGTTGCAAAAGGTGTTGGAACTTGGAAGGTGACCATCGTAGTAGATTCGTCATGGAGTGTCAAGGAGGTGCATCTGATAAGGAGCGAATTACACAAATCTAACAAATAGGCCATATTCAATTAAGATATTACTGTTTTGGGACATCTAAAGTTGAAGGTGCATTTTATGGAGGTGTAGTCTGGAGGCCACATCTTATGGGTATCTTGGACTTTTGGTGTGTCTTAGTGGTGTTACTGCGTTGTGTTTGAAACATTGATGAGCAGTAGCTAGAATGTGTTCCATGAAGGAAAAAAACCCATAAGTTTGAGATGGCTTAACCATTTGGCATTGTAAGGTGTGTTATGCCCTAGTTTTGAGGAGACAATTAGAACCATATTAGAGTGTGATGGGTTGTACCATGGACTTAGGTCTACTTGCATGGGTTGAGGTGTAAAGGCACCCCATCAGTTGAGGAAAATGATTGCAATGCTTACCTGTATAAAGTGTTTATAATATAAGATTAACAACTTTTTGTTGAAGAATGGAAGACGAAGGTAAGAAAGGAGAGGCACTAAGGTTTGTTGTAAATAAATCAAAAGGAAGGAAAAATGTCTCCTATTAGCAGGATTTTTCAAGTTGCCTCTTCAATAGGACTAAATTTAGTTGGAGCTAGGGAGTTGGCCTCACCAAGACATAACATACCCAAGCTAGTCCATTAGATAGACTCATCTTCGGCAAAGGTTGCAAAGGCTAAGGTGAAAATCTCCCCTTTTTTAATGTGGGTTTTTAACCTTCCATTTGAGAATGCTAAAAACAAGGTCATGATCTTGAAATCTTGATTTTACCAAAACTCAATGTCAATGCTTAATCCATGATGTGATTCTTTCTATTTGGGTTTGGCCTTGAACATTGAGATCTATCTTTGGGTCTAGTTATCAGTTTGTCATTTCATTTATGTGTTGAGAATATTTTAAGGGCTATAGGGGATAAAATGGTTATTTTCCAATACCCCTCCCTTGAAACCCTAAAAAGAGATGGTGTGCCCCATTTTGTTGTCATAATATTTCAACCATGAGTTCTTCCTATGAGGATGCCCTTTGTTGAAACAAAGGAGGGGTATAGATTGCATGTGTCTTTAGAGGTCTTGACAAAGGTGAAGGGGAATGGAGTTTACCTCTTATTGAAACGATTTCTATTCCACCATTTGAGGTGCTAAAGGGCACTAACTTTAAGGGTCATAGGTGAAATCTCACGAAGATCTTATAAATGAGAAGGTAGGTGTGATTTAGCATAGGATTGATTCATCAGCGATTCACTTTTTGGGTGAGATTTCCCAGTAAAGGGAAAAAATTGAAGCCTTACCACCTATAGATTAAGTAGAGTATGAGAAAATGTTTCTTAAGACTCAAACAGTCTCCCCATATTTTGTCCATGAGATCTATGGAAATTATGTTCAAGTGTCAATAACTCATGTTAAGATATCATCTTTGATTCAAGGCACATATACTTCTTCAAGTAGTGGTGGAGAGTCCATCAATGAGGAGGAAAGATTGTTCATTTACAAGGTTGGAATCAATCAAGTATTCTCCCTCTCTGACCAACTCTAAGATGAGGAGTGTGCATAATGGACTTATTATTGTAAAAAATCACAAATATTGGATTATCTTGAATTTCGAGGGCTTGAAGTGGTTGGCTCAACCTACAAATCTTTAAAGGAACTATGTGTTTTTCAATTAGACCCTTGTGGTCAAAGAGCTGCAAAAGAGGAAGGCCTTATGGCTATTTCTAGGGGCACAATATGTCATTTTTTGTGAGATTGGTTATGTTTTTTCTTCAGCTTAATTTAATGTTAATAACCTAGTTGTGTATTCATTTAGTATATTTGTAATCTACTAGGTCAATGGATTGTTAGGTGCTAAATTTGCAGAAAAATTAACATTTATGACAAAGTTGAAAGATCTATCTTAACCAAACAATCTAATGACATAATCCATCTCATTGTATGGATGGTGCTGAGGTTATTGCTAAAGTTGATACTACTCAAAAAGAATAGTGAGGGAAGCTTTGGAGATTGAATTGAATCAAAGCAATCTCAAGCAATATTAATAGGGATTATGGTACCAGATTCATGAAGCATGGACAACTAATGCTTCAATTACTGCAAAATTCTTCAGAAAAACGGAATTAACACAAGTTTTCAGAAATATATAATATATATCTATATAATATTTGAATATATATATGACATTTGATATCATTAGAAATTTGTGGGTAATTTTGTTCTTCTAATGATGATCCATGAGAGTGGATCAAAACATGGATATTTAACAAAAACTCGAATGTAGTTTCCTTATCTATTTTTCATTGGAATTGATAAATTATGTACAGTAACTACGAATTTGAAACTATAAAAAGATACAACACAAGATATTATGTCTTTAAAGTTGGTATCATAGTAATCATTTTTTAATATATGTATAGACAATATATATGAAAAAAGGGGTAATTAAGAAAATGATATGCTTCTAAATGACATCACATATTCTAGTTAAGGGCATTTATGCCCCACTCAAAGGCATAAGATCAATAAAATCTTGGTTCTTACTTCTCTCTTAGATTTTTCTATCAGTGTGCACTTGGACCCTCCATTTTATGAAGAAAGGTATCAGCTACCTTTTGCCAGACTCACCACCTCAGGTGAAAGTGGATGAGTAGGTCTTGCCCCAGTCTGGTCTGAATTTGCGTTAGATAAAGCTTTGGTCCTCCACTTTTGTGCAGTTCATTATTGTATCTCTATTATACTTGGAAATCACTTGAGTTTTGACAACAGGATCATTTGCATATTTTTTACTTCTTATGAGTTTACCTAAGAGATTGAACCATAATGGCCAGTTTAACAGTCTATATGAGGTGGAGTTGTGCTCATAGTGATGTGATACATTTCAAAATAAGGTATATTATCATAGCAGCACAAACTTCATAAAAATCATATTTGTGTTCCTAAATAATAGTGCAAATGCAATGTGAGTCCCATGGGGAAGCTCAATTGATTATCGAAATAATGTGAGTCTGTGGTAACTAAGAAACCCAAGCTTTAAATCCTCCCTCTTGTGACCTGATTCACCGAAAGGAGGACAAGGCATAGACTCTAGAGGTTTATTGGTAGCCCCATGCCACATGCGCTACCAAGTTCCTCTGGGTTAAAACAATAATGCAAATGCAATGTGAAATGAGATTTCTAGACAGACAACATTTGTATATAGGAAAATATCAAGATTGATAGTTATAACAACAAATATATGTTGAAAAAATATGCAATTTAAATATTCATTATTAAGATGCTATATGCAGAAGTAAAATAAGACCATAAATATGTTAATAAAAACAACATAAATCTTAAAAGCTAAGTTTAATCCAACCTGGTGAGTGGTCATGTTAGCATGAACATGAAAGCAACTTGATTCACATAAAAGACACTTCGATATTAACCAATTTGATGTGTCACTACAAACTACTAAAAATCCTTAATTAACTTAGCTTCAACTATGCAGGCAAAGAAAATCGACTAATGATAAATAGAAGATAATTAAATATAACTAACCTCTCTAGCTTGTTGTTCTTCACACTCAACCAATATGTTCTCTAATATCTCTTTCTCTCTTTCTAGTCTCTTCACAAATTCCTCTCATTCTTTTATTGTAGCTTTAGCAGTTTCAACAGATACCACCTCTGCATCCATTTGTTCCTCCCTCATTTTCCTTCATAGTTGTTCATGTCGCTCCACTTCGGCATCCTTTGAATCATATCCTGAAGTTGAATCTATATCTGTGTCTCACCTTTATCAATTTCTGATGAACTTCCATGGACATCATCTAATTCAACTTTGGCTCTTTCTTGGCCTTCCTTGGTGCATCTTTTCATGTCCATAACCTGCAACTCTAAAACATTTGCAGCAAACATACTTCCTTCTTTACCATGTACATTGTCCCATAGTATGTAAGCGATTTCTTTCTTAGTTTTCTCAAGAGATGCACTGTAGGAGTCTTCCCCTTTCCTGTTATCACTCACATTTTTCTGAGTTAACATTAATCATTTGAAGTTCCTGAACTTCATATTTTACTCCATTTTGACCATGGCGGCCAACTTCTTTTAAAGTCACTGATATATCTATAGCTTTAACGTGAGACTCAAAATTGAATTGTTCCCATGGTGTTAATCCCAGTGAATTTTGGGTTGTTATCAATGGTGGGGGATGCACTCTTCTTGGTTCTTGGATTGGACTAGTTATTCTACATAGATCGCGGTTGAAAGGCCGATTACAGATGGGCCAGTTGGATAACAAATAATAAATTTTTCAATGGTGTGACTGCTTGCCTATTTTCTTCTAGTTCATTGGCTGGATCAACTGGATTTTTGTCTTGATCCATTGATGAATGAAGACAACCAACATTGCTAGGATATACCCACTTACCTTTCATTTTAGTGTTACCAACTACCTACCAACCTATTAATACTGCTACACAGGAATAGATAGGAATGCCCTATATTTATTGCATTGGACATTTCCTCTCGAGAAGGGTTTTGCCATGGAGCTCTCTGTCTTACAACCTAGAACATTGAAGGATTTCACATTTACTCTGTTCCCATATGAGGTACTTTACATATCCCAAGTGAGGATGACATACTTCGAGAGTATCTTATGCATTAGATGAACTAGCATGTCTAATATCTACTCCATCATACACAAATTCGCGGTTGTTGCTCTCATACCCGACAAACGAGTTACCCAGAATATTGAGAATGAAAGAACCTGCATAAACTTGTGTCAAGAACGAACCTGTGTTAATAGAAGGAACAACTGGTTTCTCTCATTTGTAAAGCTTTGGTCTGTCTCCCTTCAAGTACTCATTCTATCTCCCTTGAAGTACTCGTTCCTACTCTTTCCTCCTCTTTAGGCATATGTACCAAAGTGTGGGAAAGGCAGTTGCATAACATTGAAAGTAGTCAAATTCATGCTTTGGTGAGCCGCAGTGTTTATCCAGCTAATCAAATTTCATAAGTAGTTATGGAAGCAAAGCAAGTATAACCATGATCAGATAAAGCATAGGCTATGGAGGAGGTAAAGTCAAAGGCATGGGTAGGAGCAGAGCCTGTTGATTCGAAACCAAGCAGGCTCTGAATATAGGGGTAGGCAAGAGACATGAATATATTTACATGCTCAAGTAAACTCTAGGCAACTTGAAGCTTGGAGAAATCCATCCAGCCATTGTTGTGAAGCAGATCCAAGATGCTCAACGTTCCATCTTTCGATTCTCTGACTAGTTTTTCCTTGTGCAAACCCTTTGAACTGGGGTTCGAATTGAATATTTTTAGTGCGAGGTTCGAATTGACTATTTTCAGCACGTAAAATTATGGTGGGAAAACCGATTCAAAACTCAACTACTACAAAAGAATATGGTTTGAAAATAACTTTCGTAGTAACTACTTCAAATAGGTAATACATTAACATAAAGGAAATAGTTAATACATTAATATAAATTATACAAAATTCAAACTCAAGATCTAGCACAAAATATTTGAAAAGAGTGAAGTGATTTTTTTCACATATTTTATTTCTCTTTTTATAATTTAGTTTAATTTATCTTTGAAGATATTAAAATATCATTTATTTTAATGAAGATGAAATCATTGGTGATGAATAAAGTATAAGTCCCAAGGTAGATGTTACACAATTTGAAGAATCCAATAATATCGTAAGAAAATTATTTAATTCCACTAAAACCATTTTGGGACTCTTTTTATAATTTAGTTTAATTTATCTTTTATTAAAATATCATTTATTTTAATGAATATGAAATCATTTTAATGAATAAAGTATAAGTCCACAGGTAGATGTTATACAATTTGAAGAATCCAATAATATCATAAGAAATTTATTTAATTCCACTCGAACCATTTTGGGACTCTTCCAAAATGAAACTTTGAAAAGCTCAAGGAAAAATTTATTTCACCATAGAAAAAGTGAAAGTGTCTTCTAGATGTTTTTAGTCCCCTTGCTATCCATACATCTAATTATTGTGGAATAACTCTAGTATATATCCTAATTTGAAGGAATAGTGTCAACAAGGACATTGGTATGACCCTAAAGACCTAAATCCAAGAATTGTTCTTTGTTTAATATGATAGTGAAATTCATCTTCTCTTATCATGTACCCACCCCCTAAGCAGCATTAAGGAGGTGAGTTAATCAAATTTTTCCTCTTTAAGTACTATTATAGGATCTCTTTTGAGCTTGTATATGTATTTTTCTCAACAATAACTTTCCAAAGATTGTATTCTTTCTTAATTATGAGTCATGCATAGAAAGATATGACCTTCTAAAAATTTCTTCATGTTCTCTTTTTCTCAACCACAATAGCAATCATACTAGTGATGTGGCAGAAAATTCACCATGCATTTATATTATTCCATGTCACAACTAGTATAATTCACCCTTGGGTTCACACTTATTGAGACATTCATCTTTTCTTAACGGCTTATTGGATTTGTTATTTGTTGTATATGATAGGCATTCTCTTATCATGTACCCATCCATCTAAGTGGCATTAAGGAGGCGAGTTAGTGGATTTTTTTCCTCTATATGCACTATTATGGGGTCTCTTTTGAGCTTGTATACATGTTTTTCTCAATAAGAAATTTCAAACCATTGTAATATGGCTTAATTATGATTCATTCATAGAAATATATGACCTTATAAATATTTCTTCAATTTCTCTTTTTCTCAACCACGTCAACGATCATAATGGTGATGTGGCAGCAAGTTCACCAAGCATCTGTACTATGCCATGTAACGACTAGTATGGTTCATCATTGGGTTCACACTTGTTGATACATTCATCTTTGCTTAAATTCTTATTGGATTATAAAGCTACTCCTCCACAATTATATCACATTCTCGCCAATCTTCTCATTGGACCAAGCCTTTTAAACCATGTGCCATAATGCACATGAAAATTTTATGTATTCAATATGTCACATAGGGGAAAATGTTATCCTATGCAATATCACATCACACAACTTTTCTTTTTATTCATCCTGCTTTTCCCTGTGTCTTCTATGTCCCCCACATCTTCCTCCTTACTCTTCTCTTCCTCTATCTCTTATCTTTTCCTTTATTTTTCTTTCTCTCTTTCTCCATTGCATGATGAAACTATTTTATTTTGTGGAAATCCCCTTTCCTAATATTTATCACATATACAAAGACTATATAAATGCAACAACCAACGAAAGTGTGCCATGTGTCAACCTCAAAGTTTACAAGAGGTGCAACAACCAATTAGAGCATGCCACATGTCCTCCTCAAAGTTTTCAATGATACAACAATGTGGCACATGCCATGGGACAAATATTTCCCAACTCATGATATTCCAATGAGTCTTTACCACACGTCCCTTCAAAATTATATGACCTTTTTCATATCACGTGCTTTTTTTTTGTGCAATACAACGTATATCACATGAAAATAATTCCATGTAGTATAGAAAAACATTAAGAAAGCCTTGAAAACATTCCAAATTTTTACTAACTTGTGCCTAAGTGTTTTCCATAGGGTGAGGCACTTCTCTACGACCCTTAGGCTTCTGCAAAACTCAAAAAAATGCATGAATATTTAAAAAATAATTGGTTTATGTATTAATAAGCTTATTTGTCAAGGGAATAGCTACGTTTGTCAAGGTGTTCATACCTACATCCCATTCCATAGAAAGCATGATGGGTGCACTCAATGATGTGTGATGTTCAACTATACAAAATGGGTTAGAAACAAATCAATTTTTGGCATGTTCAAATTTCAAAGATTGAAATTATCTTTTGAGTAGTTGTGAATTTTGTGAGGTATTAAAGATGATAAATGTCTAGTCAATTTAATGTCTTAAATTGCTCTACATAAATTATCAATCCGGGAATCGTAAACTGATGAAGTGTGGTGCACTATATGTGCTTAGTTAACCTTCCTCTTACTTCGTTGTTTTATAGTTTTTGGGGTTTTTGGGGTTTTGTTCTTGTTGGTTTTCTAAAGTGTTTAATGCAAATGGAAATCCTATGAGCTAATGACTATGAGACCCAGTATCCTTGCTGCTTAAGCAAAAGGACAAGATGATTCTATCATGTCATTAGTTCAATCAAAATAAAATGCAATAACCAAACAATGAGCTAGTGACTATGAGACCCAGTATCCCTGCTGCTTCAGCAAAAGGACAAGATGATTCTATCATGTCATTAGCATTAAAAGGCTATGTGCATCACTAATCTACAATCAACTTGAAAGAAATTTATGTACAACTAATATGCATAAGCATAACAAAATTAAATGCAAAATTAAATGACAGCTATACAAGGCAGGGGCCCCTCTATGAAATCAAAGCAAAATTGAACACACTTGCATGAATTAAAATTGCATGAATGAAAAATATAATCTATCAAACTTGAAAGTAATCAAATCAAATCAAAGCAATATTTACAAAATGAAACCTATTCTACCTTACATTCTACAAAGCAATATTTACAAAATGAAATCTACTCTACCTTACATTCTAATGTGCTCCATGATATCTACTTCACATCTCCTTCCATGTTAAGAACATCAAAGCTTTATTCAAATTCTTCAAAATTGCAAAGTACAACAAAGTTCTCCAAAGCTTTTCAAAGCCATCAAGGAAGAACTACAAACTCCAAGCTAAATAACTAAAAATCCAAGCTAAGCTAATGAAGGAGAGAGATCTCCTATTTATACAAAAAGATGAGAAGTCATCTCATTAATGAGAGTCCATGAATCTCTTCCTCTACCTCTAGAGTCCTAATCAAAATAGGAACTGATAAGACACGTCTTCTTAGAGTTTTAATACAATTAGGAGATGTGATACATATCTTCATGATCCCATGATTCTTTCCACTCAAATTCGAATTTGGCCTTAGAG
>APFE030356674.1:2462-24614 GCA_000404065.3 Pinus taeda | reverse complement strand
CAAATAAGATTAAGGTGAAACAGGTCAAACAAATTGACCAGGCACATTCTATCATATTCTCAAATTCTAAAATATTCTCAGAATTTATTATCAAATTAATTTCGATTCCATAACCCTAACATGTAATTGTGTTTTTCCATATAAATTCCCATCCAATTATTTCAATCCTATGAACTTAAATATGTTTTTTCATATTATGGTGATTTGAAATTGCAGGAAGAAGAAGATTGTTGTGAGGAAGTAGCAACGGAGGAGGTCGGAGGGTGGAAAGAAAGCTCCTACTGACCATTCCTTTCGATTGTTATGTTCAGTAGGTCACATAACATAGAAAACCTTCAAAGAATCGAATGTACTGTCGCATCAAACACAAGAAATTCTAAAATAGTGTTCATTGGGAGTATATCATTATGAAATAATGTTTATTGGGAATATATCTGCATCTTTCCTCGCCTATGGCTCTCTTTTAGTGTCGCATCTAACACATAAATTCTGAAATAGTGTATCCACATCGTTCCTGGACTATGACTCTTTTTGTGTGGTTTGATGTTTATCTTTTCTACCAATCATTGAAACTCTTCATGGAAACGTTGTGATTTCTCTTGTGATTTCTTAGAGACTATACAGAATGGATTTCCGCACTTTATGCCTTACGGCGTTTTCTTTGCAACATCTGGTGCAAATGCTAGTTAAATTTATGATATTAATTTATTAAAATTAAATATTATTAAATAAAAATATAATTAACCAGAATCAAATTTAGTTTTTATAATTTTCTTAATTATTAGATCATTAAATGTTTTAACTTTTATTACGAATTGATACCTATAAAAGTGTAGCAACCATTTAATTGAACTCAAACCCTCCTTCTACAATCCAATATAAAAGATGTGTAAATATGTTAGCGTTCTTTGGAATTATAAAATATATATTTTCCAGCCGAAGTTGGAGGCAGGATAGCAACAACCAATCATGAGTTGAAAAAGTGTTTAGCCATCTCAAAAAAAGAAACGACGACAGTAGGAACATAGCCTAAGAGCAGAAAGAAAATGGGGGCATTTTTGTTACCAAGGTCTTTAAGAGAACGGTGAGCAGGCAGTATTAGTTGGTGCAGGTTTCCAATGATAGGCCATTGAAAGGGTCCGGGAGGCAATCTGGCGCTGATTCTCCTCTTTTGCGATGACCAAATGAGAAAGGAAGAGAAGACTAGACTGACAAAAGCAGCTGCGGCAACACCTTCACCGGCTACTCTGATAGGATAGGCAGGGACGGGCAAATTAGGAAAATCCATATTGCACACACCTTTCGTAAGAGCTACATTCTATGGCTGGAAAGAAGGAAGAAGCTGCTGCGATTTAAATCCGCCATTGAATTCACATAAGCTTACCTTATCTTGATAAAATAATGAAATATGGTGTGCGGTGGAAATTTTCCCGGTGTAGCAATAATCGCCTTCGGATCAGATTTGGTCTGGCACATTTCAATTTTCGCTGCAAGCAGTAACCATAATGTCGGCGCAGGAAGCGAGGAATGCGGCTCCCAAATTTATTAGAAGTTTTTAAGTTTAGATAGTTGGACTCCAGAAAATTTATTAAATTTACTCGAAAATTTAAATTAAATGAGTATTAATAATTAAGTTTATTTAAATTAAATGGATATTACTCAAGATGGATTATACCATGGATTAGGAATATAATTCCATATTTTAAAAAAATATACTCTAAATGTAAATTGGTAATAAGGATAATTATTTTTTGAATGTAGCCCATGGGGCTTTGGATTGACGGTGAATGGGTGTACTGTTAAGGCACTCCTTGCGATAGGTCACTGGTTCAAATCCCCATGGGTACTTAGGTTAAGCTTAACATAGAAAAAAAAAAAATTATTTTTTGAATGTAGATAGATTCATCATTATTATGGAAAAAAAATTATTCTAATTTTTATTTATTGATTATACTAATTTTTTATGGGTTTACATGATTTGAAATAAATTGAAAATCATTCTAAATTTTAGTTAAAAAACCAAAATATAATTTCAATCTATATAACATTCACCTTGTTTTATAAGTCAAAATGACACCAATTACTGGTTTACAGGATCCAATTAAAATTAATTTAAACCAAAAGCTATTTTTAAGATTTAAAAGCCAATTCGTGAAGCTTCCAAACAAGCCAGAATAACATCAACTATCAAACCCAAAATCTCTTACTTGAATCACAAATGATATCAAGGAGGTTCACATGCTTACATCTCACAAGTCATGATGCTCAACTCTTACATCTTATAAGCCAATGAATGAGTGTTACTACTCTATAAGAAACAAGAGTAACATGGTAGCAAATTGTCATTACGTTTGTTTTTTTTTACATTTCCACCGCCTTGTTTTTGTTTTCAAAAATCTATTTTGAAAAGTTAAAAATATTTATTCAAATTTCTAATTAAAAAGATGAGATATTATCTTACAACTTTATTAAGTTTCATATATAGTGCAATGCCACATGTAATCGTTAAAAGCACATTGTTATGTTTCAATTCTTAAACAAAATGTTTTTGAAGTGTACTTTAAAACATTTTAATAATAAATAAAGCCATATTTACAGTGATATAGTATGTTGTTGAATTATAAATTTAATAATTTGTAAGCCATATTTACAGTTTTAAATTTATATTTAAATATTAAGAAAGCATCGGTCTATTTACTACAGCTCAAAGGGAAATGTTTAACAAGTAGATAGAGGCTCACATTTACATTTCCCTAATACCAACCCACACAAAGCTGTCCCTCTCGACAGACTTTAATTAGCCCAAACAAAACTAGCGTTTCTCCATATTGATGTTTCACTTATCATCGATATACATTTCCCTAATACCAACCCACACAAAGTTGTCCCTCTCGACAGACTTTAATTAGCCCAAACAAAACTAGCATTTCTCCATATTGATGTTTCACTCATCATCGATATTGCCCCAAAAAAATGGACGCGAGGGTTTGCTCTATTACGCAACGATAAGAGGGGCATGACTAGTAACTAACCTCAATGATTCTTTAGCCATGATTCTCTACTTGGCCCAATGATTCTATTGAAGAGGCATGAAGGGAGATTTCGTGCCACATCTAACTCTAATATTTACAAAAGTCTATTATAAAAAAAAAACGTAAAAATTTCAAAATCTCTCCAAAACAATACTACTAGTGTTGCAGAACTCATACTTTGGCAAAAACATTAGTAAGGGTTTGAAATCATTGACCTAAGGAATAGTCAACCGAAAATAGAAAAACTCAACACAAAATTGCCAAGCAATAAAGGAATTAGAAAATTTGTATTTTAGATTAGTTTTCTACCGTGGATGTCATTTTTCAAAATATTGTTTACATCCAAATATTTTCTAGCAATTTTTGGGGCTACAAATCCTTTCAAGAAGAACTCATCAATAATCATAGATTTCAATATTCACTCATTAAACGGAAATGTCCACAATACAATAGTACAAACAAGTCTAGACCCATACAACTAACAATGTTAAATAATAGGTAGATAGTTGGGTATTAAGCTATCTATTTGTCTTTCTAAATCACAAAACAATGTAATTTTTCTAAATCACAAAACACTATAATTAAATAGACATATACATATAATGTAAAAACACTGCAAAAAGAGAGAATGAGATCCTAAAATGTTCCGATCAAATGGGACTTACAATGAAAGAGATTCTTGGAAAGAGTATCATAGGCCATATATTTCATGACTAATTAACCTTTATCCCCTCCATCAAGTTCACTAATCATTTATGCCAAATCCTTCCCTGACCCGCCACTTCAGCCTGGACATTTAACACACTGTTTTAGTTCACATATTTTATTACAAACACTCTGTTGTACCGGCTGCAACACCCTCCATAATTTTGGCCTGCATCCAAATTTCGAAGTCTTCCTTGGTTTTTCCCCTTGATGGTTACAAACACTTGGGCTCATCCCATGAGCTCCTATCGAGTCTTCACACCCTTTTTGCTTGATCGACAATTGGTCGTATTTTGCCATGTTGATCGCTATGTCATGCTTGCAAGTTTGTTTTGGCATTTTGAATGTCTATCTTTGTGTGTATGAGTTGTTTTCACTCTATTGAGATCGGTCGCACTCACACACAAAGTTGTGAACATTGTCGCGCAAGTGTCATCACGGTTGTTCAAAGACATATTTCAACTTTCACACTTGTCGCTCTTAACCTTTGAGTCAGTCTCACTGAGTAGATGTTGTCTTGTTGGTTTGAGGTGTCTTGTCGTCGAGTTATGCTAAGTGTGTGATCACACTGTCATGTATGCAAAAGTACACTTGCTTTCACACTTAGTCAATTTTCTCGAAAATTTGTCGACTGGACAACCCTTCGTCAACCAGACCTGATCTTAGTGACCTTGCATTGCTGCTAAGAACTGCACAAAGCTTTAGGTTGTCCTTCGGTCAGCCTGCACTGTGCAATGCTAAAAATGAGCCAACTCCCTCTCCCCTAGAACTACGTAGAAGATGTCCCAAAACCCGATCTAGTCTGCACTTCCCACAAGATCTCCCATCAAGCCTTCTGCTGGTCAATCGGAGAAATGACTTTAGTTGTGACCCAGGTCCATTCTGATCTCCAAAATTGCGTAGAGTTGTCCTTGACCTGCCCTTCTCCCCCACTAGGCAATCAGCCAAGGAATTGCGCAAAGTTATCCCTCACCTGCCCTACTTCTCCACTCTGTAATTAGCCCACGAATTGCGCAGATTTGTCCTTCACCTACCTGTCTTCCCCTCTTTGCAATCAACCCAAAATTTTCACAGTTATGTCTGGGCCTAGATTGTCTCCCACGATTGCGCAATTTCGACCGGTAACTCCCGCAACCCGATCTTGTCCTCCTCTGGAAAACTGCATAGATTTTTTTGCCAATGCCTCCTACTACCCGCACTATCTTCCCCGGAGAAATTACTTAGATTCCAACTAGATGATGGTCCTGTGCTCCCCTTGAGAATTACACAGATTGGTCAAGCACTTCCTGCCTAGCCTTCCTCCTTGAAACTACACAATTCTGCCTCCCAATTGGGTTTTGCCACGCAACTATCACTATTTTCATGGATTTGCATATCTACCTCCTAGTGACATCTGTGTAGTTTTTCCCAACAGTACTCTGGAGCATCGCATCCCAACCTAAGTTGTGCTCTGCGTAGTTTCAGTGCATTGTCCATCTCCCAGTCACTTACACTGAAACGGAAAATAATGTATCATCTAAACTAGGAGATTTTTGGATTTGGTGTCATATTATCATGAGTGGTTACAGGAATAGTACATCAATGAGACATGGCATGACGACGAACGAGATGGAGAAGAGGCACATGTTAGAAGAATTTCTCATAGTAGAACAAACGCATGAAGCACATCAAGCAAGCGAGTGAAAGGGACACATTCACATGCACCATCAAGCAAAGACCAAGTCCATCGAAGACCCCGCACACTTTTCCATGTGGAGGTGAAGACATGTTAAACCAAGAGCATATCCTCACTCAACAAAAGAGAAGCTCGACATGGAAACCACAATCAACCAGTACATGTCAGAAGTGTCATGTCGAGTTGTTTCATGAGTTGTCTCGGCCACATCACTACTATGGGTCGTATTTGTTGTAATCAATGTAATGTAAAGTGGAAGTCCAAGAGACCCACATATGAAGTTGAAGAGTCATGTAAAGTCGAAAAAGTCATAAAAAGTCAAACAGTCATGAGGGAAGTTGAAGAGTCACAGGGGTAGTTATCCCCCTTGGCTATATATACCCCCTCATTGTATGAACAAATGATTTTTCACCTTGCCTCCTCCCACATAGCCTTGAGAGTCTGCAGTTTGTTCATTGAGGAGCGAGGAGTGGCTCCAATGTCCCACTACTGGGGTTAGTGATGTATGGTGTACAGATGTGCCTTGGAAATTTTTCTTAATTCAGAAGCCTGTCTTAGGCCAGCACGTATTTACGCATGTTTTGTATCTTTTTGTAAGACTATTCTTTAAACATTTGTAACGCATGTTTGCTTAACTTGAACTAAGATAGTTGAACTAATTTAGTTATTTTAGTACTTACATTGTTGAAGATGTGTTGTATTGTTTATCACTATTGTCTCGTCAGTGTGCACTACTCCATTGAACATTAGACAACCCATCCTTGTGTTTTATTTTTTTTAACAACCATCACTCCTGTGTGGACTATTTCGTTGGATGGCGTATGTGTTTTCCCTTCAACTTTGGTTTTAAAGCCTGTCGCATCCGTTGTGGACTATTTTGTTGGATGTTGGACACACCCTTGTTTTTTTCGTGTGTATTTCTTCTTGGGTTGGGACTGCTCCCTCTCATCAAGAGGCTCACTTCATTCTCCCCTTTTACAATAAGAGAAGCTAGACACAAGTTACATTAAGCACTCACCAAGAACATGCACCTTGTTGTTTGAAGATACCATCATAACAATCTCATGTGCTAACAGCTAGAGCCAAGGAAGATCTTTAAGATAATGGCAACTATTCCATCGCACTAGATGGGACTCGTACACCAAATGGTGAGAGGTCTAGTTGGGACTTCATAGCAGGGAGATCCTCTTTGTTGGTGGGTCTAGCACCATCAACAAAATGACACTAGGAAGAGGGACAAATGACAAGCTAAGCCTATTGCTTATAGTTTGAATCTCTTATCTAAAATGGCTCATACACCAATCGTGATTCGAGGATGTTTCTCCAATTTTCCCTTGATCAAATTTCACTCCCCAATGAGCTTCTCATTCACTTTTCCCGGTTAAATTTTGATGGTGAGGACATAACATCCATGTCCAAGCACATTTCTAATTTTCTTCAAATTTTCCAACCTTATGAAATTGATAATGAAGATTATTCTTGTGTTCTTTTCTTCCTCACCCTTGAAGGTCGTGCTAATCGGTGGTGTCATACCTTTACACCTACTTTCATCCATTCCCTTCTCCCTCTCCTCAAGGAGCTCCATCAAGCCTTCAGTAAGTATAACTACCGAGATGTTTGTAGAAGAATCAACCTTTTAAGAATGGAGCCTAATGAATCAGTTGAGAATTTTTTTGATCGATTTCTTCACCTTTGCTATGAAATTCTGGAAGAAGATTTGAACTGGGATTTCTTGAAACAAGAGTTTAAGCGCTTGGTTCTTGTCTCTTCATATGGTAACCCTGAGCCTACCTATTTTTTTTCTTCCCAAACACTTGTAGATCATGAGGCACCCCAGATTCTAGAAGAGGAGCCCAACACCCTATTTTTTCCTTGTCCTCCTTCTTTTCTGGTCCCGATGTGGGTACCCCCTTGCGGTGATTATGAATTTGAGGAATCTACCTAGCATGTCCCTAACCTATCTTCTCATCTCTCTCTTGCTTCCATGGAGGAAGTTACAAAATGGTTCAGAAAGCCTATAGCCAAGACTCACTCCATTCCATAAGAGGACATCACCATTCACAACTCAAGTCTCGAAGTTGATCCGCCTCTCCGCCATCCTCCATCATTCATAAGCCATGACTCCTTGAACCTTGAATCACTTGATCAATCTATTTCACCAGCTAATTGTGCACATTCTCTCGATTCTCAAACTTCTGGCTCAAATGGCGATAAGGTGCAAGGCAGCCAGATTACACTGGCATAGGAGTAGAAAGGCAAGGACACTAACAATTCCCCATCTCTGATTCAAAATTGTTCACATAAAAACAATGAGCTTGCATTCTCTAATAATTCTCAGTCTTCTAATCACGATGAAACATCTTGTACAATTAATCCTTTTGATCAACCCCCAGTCTTGGGCAGTCATCACTCCCATGCTTCCATATACTGTGACGAACACCCAAGCACATCATGTGATATTCCATTTTATCATGAGTACTCTAACTTAGATCTAGAATTTCCTCCAGTCAAAGAAGACGTTCATATTGAAACTTCCTCTTCACCTCACTTGCCCATGTGTCCTACCATTCACAACGCACCCACATGTGGCAGAGATACTCCATGTTCTTTTACTTCTTCATCTAACGAATTATCTTCTCAATTGACACAAGGAAGTGAGATTGTACATGATGAAGCTGAAAATAGTTTAATCACAGTGTACTTCCCATTCCCCATCATCTCTTCTCTTGCATGAAAACAATTATTCAAGTCAGCTTGCTGAAGCTGAAAAATCTAGTGCAACCTGTGAGAGAGATGGCTACCATATTGAGAGAAATTCTGAAATCAACAACAACAACCACCCTCAAGCCATGCACAATTTGGTTCAAACTTCAAAATATGATTATACAATTATGGAAAGTTCTAAGATGTGCCAGAGAGTTGAGGCACTCACGACTCTGGTAAGGCCCTAGAACCTAATCAGATCTGGTTTCTCACACACAGTTCGTCTCTCTGCCTGGTCACACTCAATGTGAGTTCACGCGTAAAAAATGTTTGGTATTCCGGATGTGGTCTTTCAAATTTTCAAAATTTCACTTGTGACCGAATTCACAAATCTGTCACAACGCATCCGTCTTCATGCACATCTCTTGTATCAAACTTGAGATGCGAATGTTTGTCCCTCATGAAATAATGGAATTATGAAATTGATCATTTGAAATACTATCTATTATCACAATCATACTTATCGGATTTTCCATCTCATGATCAACTCCTTAGTCTCCTTGCGAACCTTATACTCCAAATATGCTCACTCATCACACCAACAATCCCCCTGTGCGATGATGAGTGCACAAGCTATCACATGAATCAATTTCCTTTCATTTCACCATGCCCCAACTAGTTTCACACATTCACAATGTTGGCATCCCTTTTACATTCCTGTGATGACCATGATGCCTACGCAATGTTTCACTAGTTGCGGGGGGGGGGGTGGTCCGTCATGTCTAGCTCACTACGAACTTGATTAAATTGATCAGAGAATTCACAAGATTGTTCAAATGAATTTGACTTTCTTCATTTAAAACTGGGAATCTGATATTTTAACAAAATCATCTGATCATTTCCCTATCTCGGGTGACTGTCATGGAGCTTATCATTTCCCAACAGTGAATTCAATGAAATTTACCTCATTTTCTCCGATCTTCATTGTTTAGCGCCTTTCTCCTCAGATTTTTTTCAAGTGGGTGAGGCACTTCAGCCTGCGCTGATGGTTATGGCAGGTCCTCACTGTCTTGCCATGACTGATAAGAATGTTCATATTTATTTTCCTATACAAGATTATCGTCGTGATCCTATCCCTCCAATCATAAAGCCATCTTTTCACAAGACACAAGACCTTCCAAACAACTATTATAAATTTCACGATACAATCGTTCAATGGCTGGAACAATCTTACTTGGCAGGCAACAAGCTTCAATCCTTCCTTGCGCTCACTAAGAACATCATTGCAGATGAACACACTCACAAGAGGCTTTCGAGGTTTGTTGAATGATAGTATCCATCGAAACTGTAAGCATGTGTATTGGGTAGTCGTGACACATTTTTTTGCCCACAGGCAATACCTTCCTTTCAATGTGCAATATTTTCAAGATTTTTGTGTTTTCTGTTGCACACTATTTGTTATCTATTTTAATCGGTTATATCTTTGTGGTTGCAAGTCGGAAACGACTACGATGGCTTCAATGGAAATTTTATGTCACGTAATCCCGACTGTTTAGCTATTAGGATAGGAGCACGATTACCTGCATCTTAGTTTTCCTTCCTTACACTCGTAATCCATCATGGTTTTCTTATTTTCATTATCTTTGCTTTAGTCATTTTTCATTCTTGTCTTCTCATTTTATTTACATGTTTTGTGCTAATTTATGTGTCTTATTTTTCCTTTCGTGTTGAGTTTTCGCTATGTAAATAAGTGTTGTCCTATACTATGTTCTGGCTTTTGAATAAGTATGTGGCTGAATTTAAAGAGTCTTGTGACACTACAACACTTGGCAAGTCCTGTGTCTGTATTCTCTATGCTTGGTTGCAACTTTTGGCCGATGAAGTTGCGACAGAAAATAAGATCCGTCTGTAAGGTAAGCTCTAGTCAAACCATGAACTTGTGTCCAAATTGTGAAACCCCATGCCTGTACTCAGTTTTCTGCTTTGTGTGTTCAAGCTTTATCCAACTAGTAGAAACAGAGAAGGGGAAAAATCTAAATGAGCAAACCTAAATTAATGGTATTACATGCTTCTTTGAATGAACAACCTCTTCTGCTGTCAATAGGTAAGGATCCCTCTTCCACCCCAAAAATAAATAATTTCCTATGCATAGTCCTTTCTCAAAAATACAAAGGTGAAACAAGAGAAGGGCTCCCTCTTGAGAGACGTGAAGTAGGAAACTGCACCGGGGTACTGACCAGGATCGATGGCAGTGTATAAATGCTTGTGTTCCTACGTGACTCCATTGGGGTACTTTCCAGGCCTACTGGCAATGAAGCAACACCAGTGATGAAAACTTGTACTCGTCAAACCTTAAGCTCGTGAACCAAACTACCCTTCTCGATTTTGAAACATTATGATCTAGCTAAAAAATTTGTTGTGTTTGACTGAGTTGGTAAAAGGTGAACCATGTTTGTCCATGGGGTAAGTGGGGAATCCAAAATAACTTGCACAATGAATCAATATTTCCTAAAAGGCTAAGGCTCTGTGTTGCAAATGAACCAAAATAGAGAAGATGGTATTAAACCTATGTGTCTCCAAGCATTGTAGCAACTACAACACCCTCCAAAATTTTGGTTTGCATCCAAATTTCAGAGCCTTCCTTAGCTTTTCCCATTGATGGTTGCAAACATTCGGGCTCATCCCATCAGCTCCTGTCAAGTCTTCACACCCTTTTTGCTTGATTGACGATCAATCGTCTTTTGTCATGTTGATCGCTAGGTCATGCTTGCAAGTTTGGTCTGGCATTTTGAAAGTTGATCTTTGTCTGTATGAGTTATTTGCACTCTATCGACGTCGATTGCACTCACACACAATGCTATAAACATTTTCACGCAAGTGTCATCATAGTCGTTTGAAGACATATTTCAACTGTCTCACTTGTTGCTCTTAACCTTTGAGTAAGTCTCACTGAGCACATGTTATCTTGCTGGTTTGAGGTGTCTTATCATCAAGTCATGCTATGTGTGTCATCACATGGTCATGTATGAAAAAGTAAACTTTCTTTTTCACACTTAGTATATTTTCCCCAAAAAATTTCGACAGGGCAACTCTCCATCAACCAAACTCGATCTTAGTGACCTTGCAATGCCGTGTAGAACTGCGCAGAGCTTGAGGTTGTCCTTTGGGAAACCTGCACTATGAAGTTCTAGAAATGAAACAGCTCATTGTCCCCCTGAATTGTGTAAAATTTGTTCCAGAACCCGATCCAGTCTATGTTTCCCACAACATCTCCCATCAAGCCTTTCGTTGGTCAACCGAAGAAATAGCTCCAGCTTTGACCCAGGGATATACTAATCTCAAAAATTGTGTAGAGTTGTCCTTCACCTACCCTTCTCCACCGCTCTGCAATCAACCGAGGAATTATGCAGAGTTGTCCTCCAATTGCCCTTCTTCCCTGCTCAGCAATTAGCCCAGGAATTGCGTAGAGTTGTCCTTCACCTGTGCTTCTTCCCCGCTCTCCAATCAGCCCAGAAATTGCACAAAACTGTCAGGCATTCTTCCTTGTTGGCCTGCTTTGCTCTCACTCACAAAACTGTGCAGATATCGCTGTCACCGGCCCTTCTTCCCACTCTGCAATTAGCCTAGAAATTGCACAGTATTGTCCAAGCCCAGACTGTCTCCCAGGATTACGCAATTTTGACCAGGAGCTCCTACAACCCGATCTTGTCCTCCTTTGGAAAAATGTGTAGATTTTTTTTCCAATACCTCCTGTTGCCTGCACTATTTTCCTCAAAGAAATTGCACACATCCCAGCTAAATGAACTGCTAGTGCTTGACTTGAAAATTACGCAAATTGGCCTAGTAGTTCCCTGACACCCCGCCTACTCTTCCTCCTGGAAACTACGCCATTTTGCCTCCTAGCTGGGTTTTTCCCCATAGCTGTCAATACTATCCCAGATTGCACAAGTCTTCCTCCCAACGACATCTATGCAGTTTTTCTCGATAGTGCTTTGAAGCCTTGCATCCTGGCCTGAGTTGTGATCTGCATAGTTTCAGTCCCTTGTTCCTCTCCCGATCACCTTCACCAAAAAGGAAATCAATGTATCATGTTAGACTACGAGATTTTTGGATTTGATGTCATCTTGTCATGAGTGATTGCAGGAACAAGTACATCAATGATACATGGTGCGATGACAAACAGGATGGAGAAGAGACACATGTTATAATACTTTCTCGCAGTCGAACGAATGCACGAAGCACATCGAGCATTTGAGTGAAAGGGACACATTCATATGCACCATCAAGAAAATACCAAGACCATTGAAGACCCCACACACTTTGCAATGTAGAGGTGAAGACATGTTACACCAAGAGCATATCATCACTCAGGAGCAGAGCAACTCAAAATAGACACCACAATCAACGAGTACATGTCAGCAATGTCATGACGAGTTGTGTCATGAGTTGTCTCTGCTACATCACTACTATGGGCCATACTTGTTGTAATCAATGTAAGTAAATTGGAAGTCCAAGGGATGCACATATGAAGTTGAAGAGTCATGCAAAGTCAAAAAGTCATAAGAAGTCAAATAATCATGAGGGAAGTCAAAGAGTCACAAGGGTCAGTTATCCCCCTTGGCTATATATACCCCCTCATTGTATGAGAAAAAGAATTTTCACCTTGGCTCCTCCCACATAGCCTTGAGAGTCTGTAGTCTGTTCTTTAAGGAGCGAGGAGTGGTTCCAATGTCCCACTACTAGGGCTAGCGATGTATGGTGTACATATGTGTCTTGGAAATTTTGCTTAATTCAAAAGCCTGTCTCAAGTTAGCACGTTTTCATGCATATTTTGTATCCATTTGTAAGACTATTCTATAAATGTTGGTAATGCATGTTTTCTTAACCTATACTAAGATAGTTGAACTACTTGATTATTTTAGTACTTACATTATTGAAGATGTGTTGTACTATTTATCGCAGTTGTCCTGTCCATGTGGACTAATCTATAGGACATTAAACAAACCATCCTCGTGCTTTCATGGTTTTAATGACCATCAACCCTGTGTGGACTATTTCGCTGGACGGTGTACGTGTTTTCCCTTGAACTTTGGGTTTACAACTGTCGCATCCATTGTGGACTATTCCACTGGATTCTAGGCAAACCCTTATTGTTTTCGCGTGTGTTTCGTATAGGGTTGGGACAACTCCCTCTCATCAAGAGGCTCACTTCACTCTCCCCTTTTATAGTAAGAGAACCTAGACACAAGTTACATTACGCACTCACCAGGCACATATACTTTTTTGTTTGAAAATACCACCATAACACTCTCATGTGCTGACAGCTAGAGCCAAGGCAGATCTTTAAGATAATGGCAATCGGGTCATCATACCAGATGGGACTCCTACACCATGTGGTGTGAGGTCTAGTTGGGACTTCATACTAGGGAGATCCCCTTTATTGGCAGATCCAAAATTGTCAACAAAATGGTGCTAGAAGGAGGGCTAGATGACAAGTTGAGCCCGTTGCATCTAGTTTGAATCTCTTATGTAAAATGGCTCATACACCAATCGTGCTCCGGGGTGTTTCTCCAATTTTTCCCTTGATCAAATTTCACTCCCCAATGAACTTCACATTCAGTTGTCCAAGTTACAGTTTGATGGTGAGGATGGAATGTCCATATCCAAGCACATTTTTTATTTTCTTCAAATTTTCCAACCTTATGAAATCGATAATAAAGAGTCTTCTTGTGTGCTTTTCTTCCTCACCCTTGAAGGTCGTGATAATCAGTGGTGGCATACCTTGCCACCTGCTTCCATACATTCCCTTCTCCCTTTCGCCAAGGATCTCCATCAAGCCTTCCGTAATATAACTACCGACTCAATTTTTGTAGAAGAATCAACCTATAAGAATGAAGCCTAATGAATTAGTTGAAAATTTTTTTGATTGATTTCTTCACCTTTGCTATGAAATTCTGAAAGAAGATTTGAATTGGGATTTCTTGAAACAAGATTTTGAGTGCTTGGTTAATGTCTCTTCATACGGTGAACCTAAACCTCTCGATTTTTCTGCTTCCCAAACTCTTGTGGATCATGAGGCACTCGAGATTGTAGAGGAGGAGCCCAACACCCCATTTGTTCCTTGTCCTCCTCCTTTTCCGGTCCCGATGTGGGTACCTCCTTATGGTGATTGTGAAGTTGAGGAATCTGCACAGCATGTACCCAACCTATCTTCTCATCTATCTCACGCTTCCATGGAGGAAGTTCCAGAATGGTTCAGAAATCCTATAGCAAAGACTCACTACATTCTGCAAGAGGACATCACCATTCACAACTCAAGTCTCGATGTTAATCCGCCTCTCCGCCATCCTCCATCATTCACAAGCCATGACTCCTTCTACCATGACTCGCTTGATCAATCTGTTTCACCAACTAGATGTGCACATTCTCTCGATTCTCAAGTTGTTGGCTGAAATTACGGTTAGGCGCAAGGTAGTCACATTACACCAGTAGAGGAACAGAAAGGTGAGGGCACTATCAATTACCCCTCTTTGATTCAAAATTGTCTACCTCAAATCAATGAGTTTCAATTCTCTAACAATTCTCAATCTTCTAATCTCGGTGAGACATCTTGTACAATTAATCATTTTGATCAACCCCCTATCTTGGGCAGTCATCACCCCCATGCTTCCATATACCATGACAAACGCCCAAGCACATCATTGTAGAATTTCACTGTAGATCACCTGATAATGCAATGTAACTAAATAAAAATACTTGATCTACTTCTACAAACAAACTTGCAGAAACTTAATCGATTTTGAGCAAGATAAAACATAACACATATAACAGAGAAGAATATTCAATTACACATGAAACACGGAAGAGTACTTTGGGGAAAGCCTCAACTAAAAACCCCGCTATCTGTATTATCATACAAGTGGAAATATCTCAAGATTACACAAAGCTTTAGCTCACAAGCTATCCATCTCTCAGTACAATCCTCATTGTTGCTCATAGACAGAATAGATAACACATATGCCTTCCTTTATTCCTCCAAGCCTCCTATTTCCTTGTGCAGTTTTTGTTGGGTCCTCTAGCTATCACTTATGTAATTCTCACCTCACACACAACACTAACCTCTGAAATAACTGCCAATCTTCAAGGAAATAATTCCTTCTGAATGGATGAGTTTCCTATATAGGAAAATTCCTCCAACTGATAGTACAATGTCCCTTCCTTTAATCTCAATTGGGTCTTTCTCTGAACTGACATGCATGAGCTATTTATGAGAGAATATTTAGTTATCTGGAGAACAGTAATTGCATGCATGCATGCATTAACTGACTGAACTCACAATTAGTTCCTCCAACTGTTTGTAACTAATTTAACTGGACCTAACTCAATTAACTGAGATAACTAATTATAACTCCAATACAACTCATCCTTTTCTCCTTAACTCAGGGATAACTTCCTCAATCAAAGGGACCACTGTTGCATGACTTCACAAAGACTTCATGTTTGAATTTCTCCAACTAATTAACTCAAAATGAATTAATTAATTATTTTCAAACAGCTGTTGAGACCAAATTCGAATTTTAATTCTCAATTTTAATTCAGGGACTAATTAAAATTGGAATCTATCCCGAAATACTATTTATAGCAATGTTATTTATAGCATTTCTATTTTTTGGTATTTCTAACAGAGCTGGAGTATATCCTTAAATGCTATTTATAGCAATGCTATTTTTAGCATTTCTTGTTGCTATTTTCAACACTCCCTCTCAACAAGAAAGGCATTCAACTCGAAGCCGATCCTCAACCTTTGGAATGTTATACATGCAACATTTCTCTCAAGTGTTGTTGCTTTAGCAACTCTAGAAACAAAAAATATCCAACCTGAATCAGAATGATGATTCTGTCATCAAAATCTCTGACTGCTATTGCCTCTGTCGACTGAAAACTTTGCACCTCTGTGCTCTTTAGTATCTGACTACTCTAGCCTCTGTCACTTTGATCTCTGACTGCATCAATCACATTGATTCCTAATGCTGCATCTGTGCTGATGTTGGTCCTATCTCCCAACATGCATCCGCACTGCACCTCCTCTCATCATGTAACATCATGTTGCCCACTGCTACACTGCAACTCAGTTACTAAGAAGTAAGTAACTGATCTCCCAACTGACCTCCCTGTTGGGCTAGAAACATCCTTTTATGCTGGAGCTTCCTATATCGCTCCATCCGCATCTATCTCTACCCACTCAGCCAGTCCTGCTACTCCTCGTCGGGGCTCCCATAGCAAGGTCTAATCAAAGAGGCTAGATACCTCAAGGATCCTACCCCTATTTCAGCCTTCTTGGGACTATCACTTCACATCGCCCCACCTCACACCTGGAGGTATGGATGCATGTGATCCCTCTGCCTACTTGGCTCGAAATTTCCCCCTACTAGAGGTCTCTGCATGAGTGGATGCCTCCACTCAGTCTTCTCTCGGCTTCTCTAGTTGTGGCTGCTCCGCAACCTCCTGAAGCTACTTCACCAATTGTGGCTCCTCCACAATTGTCCGTGACTTCTTTTGGCGCTGCATGTTGAGAGGTAATGTACTCTCCCTCTCAACCACCAAGTCTACAAAATTTTCCTTGCTCCTTAAGGCTTTTCATGCATCTTGAACATCAAGAGCATACAGGTTCTTAACTTGTGAACCGATCTGCTTCACCTATCTCGTGGTGATGTGTCTAAGGAAAACCTTTCCCTTACTAAAGACAACATCGTAGCCTTTGTCCTCCATCATTGCGATCGATACCAAGTTCTTCTTCAGTTCAAGCACATCACATCAGTCAGGGCGATGTGAGCTCCATGCTTCCTCTGAGAAGCAACCGTGCCCACTCCTGAAACACTATACTTTTCATTACCCATCTCTATGCGCATCTGGAGGTTTTTCTCCTCCAAGGTACTGAACAAACTCTTATCGTTGGTCATGTGGAATGAGGCTCCACTATCAAGACACCAACCACAACCCATCATCGATGAAGCCATGCATGCGATGAGGGTAAAATACAATTTGAACTGAGAGGCCAATGCCTCAACTTAAGATCCTTCCGAGGATCCTTTTTTGGATTTCTTTAATGGACAATTAGTTGCATAATGTCCGAACTCATGACAATTAAAGCATCGCACTTTAGATTTGTCAATATTCTTCCCTCCATGAGAAGAACTCGATTTGGGATGAGAATCCTTCTCCTTTCCTTTCCTTACCTTACTAGCTAAGACTAGATTTTCTTCATCATCCTTAGATGAAGAACCATCTCTGGTGATCCTCCAGATCTCCTCTGCATCATGAAATTTTCTGGAAAAAGAGCTGATTTTAAATCAACGATATCTCCCTCATCCAAACTCCGACTCAACCAATTTTTTTTTTGAATTTGGGTATTTTTTCACAAGGAATATAGATTTGCTATTTGTTTCTAAAAATTTTGCACAAAAATTTTCAGATATATATATATATATATATATATTATATATATATATATATATATATATATATATATATATATATATATATAATATATATAGTATATATTATATATATATTTATATGAACTTCAATCTCTCTTCTTCGTATACCGTTCACAACTCCGCTACCATGTATAAATTTCACTATAGATCACTTGATAATGCAATGTAAATAAAGAAAAATACTTGATCTACTTCTACAAACAAACTTGCGGAATTTTAATCGATTTTGAGCAAGATCAAACAGAACACATATAACAGAGAAGAAGATTCAATCACACATGAAACACAGAAGAATACTCTAGGGAAAGCCTCAGCTAAAAACCCCGCTATCTGTATTATCATACAAGTGGAAATATCTCAGGATTACCCAAAGCTTTAGCTCACAAGCTATCCAGCTGTCAGTACAATCCCTCATTGCTACTCATAGACAGAATAGACAAAACATATGCCTTCCTTCAGTCCTCCAAGGCTCCTATTTTCTTGTGCAGTTTCTCTTGGGTCCTCCAACTGTCACCTGTGTAATTCTCACCTCACACACAACACTAGCCTCTAAAATAACTGTGCAATCCTAAAGGAGATAATTCCTTCTGAATGGATGAGTTTCCTATATAGGAAAATTCCTCCAACTGACAGTACAATGTCCCTTCCTTTAGTCTCAATTGGGTCTTTCTCTAAACTGACATGCATGAGTTATTTATGAGAGAATATTCAATTATCTAGAGAACACTAGTTGCATGCATGCATGCATTAACTGACTGAACTCACAATTAGTTCCTCCAACTGTTTGGAACTAATTTAACTGGACTTAACTCAGTTAACTGAGATAACTAATTACAACTCAAATACAACTCATCCTTATCTCCTTAATTAAGTGAAAACTTCCTCAATCAAAGGGATAACTATTGCATGACTTCACAAAGACTTCCTGTTTGAATTTCTCCAACTAATTAACTCAAAATGAATTAATTAATTATTTTTCAAACAACTGCTGAGACCAAATTCGAATTTTAATTCTCAATTTTAATTCAGGGACTAATTAAAATTGGAATCTATCTCGAAATGCTATTTATAGCAATGTAATTTTTAGCATTTCTATTTTTTGCTATTTCCAATAGAGTTGGAGTATATCCTGAAATGCTATTTATAGCAATGTTACTTTTAGCATTTCTATTTTTAGCATTTCTTGTTGCTATTTTCAACAACCATGTGATCTTCTGTTTTACCATGAATACTCTAACTCAAATTTAGAATTACCTCTGGTCAAAGAAGATGTTCATATCAAAAATTCCTATTCACCTCACTCGCCAATGTGTCCTACCATTCAAAACACACCCACATGCATCAGAGATACTCTATGTTATTTTACTTCTTCATCCGATGAGTTATCTCCTCAATTGGCACAAGGTAGTGAGGTTGTCCATGATGAAGTTGAAAACAATTTATTTACATAGTATACTTCCCATTCCCCGTCATCTCTTCTGTTGCATGAACACAACTCTTCAAGTCAGCCTATTGAAGCTAAAAAATCTAGTGCATCCTATGACAGAGATGGCTACCATCCTGAGAGAAATTCTGAAATCAGTAACAACATCCACCCTCAATCAATGGACAATCTGGTTCAAGCTTCAAGATATGATTATACAATTATGGAAAGTTCTAGGATGTGCCAGGGAGTCGAGGCACTTCAACGTTAATTGATGGTTATATCAAGGCCTCACGACTCTAATAAGCCCCTAGAACCCAATGAGATCTATTTTCTCACACACAATCTGTCTATCTACATGGTTGCACTTGATGTGAGTTCACATGTAAAAATTGTTTGGTATTTGGATGTGATCTCTCAAATTTTCAAAATTTCATTTATGATCGAATTCACAAATCTATCACGAGGCATCTATCGTCATGCACATCTCTTGCATTAGACTCAGGATGGGAATGTTCGCCCCTCATGAAATCATGGAATTATGAAGTTGATCATCTCAAATACTATATTTTCCCGCAATCTTATTGTATTTTTCGTCTCATGATCAACTCCTCAGTCTCCTTGCAAACCTTTTACTCTAAATCTGCTCGCTCATCACACCAAAAATCCCCCTGTGTGATGATGTAGGCACACAAGCTATCACGTGAATCAAGTTCCTTTCATTTTGCTATGCCCCAACTAGTTCAATGCATTCACAATGCTGACATCCCTTTTACATTCTTATGATGGCCATGATGCTTGCGCAATGTCTCACCAATTGCAGGGGTGGTCTGTCATGTCTAGCTCATGGCGAACTTGGTTCCATTGATCAGAAGGTTCAAAATATAGTTCAAATGAATTTGTCTTTGTTCCTTTCAAACTGGGAATCTGATATTTTAACAAACTCATCTGGTCATTTCCCATCTCGAGTGACTTTCATTTCACTTATCATTTTCACAACAGTACATTCAATGACAGTTACTTCATGCTCTATGATCATCACTATTTAACATCTTTCTCCTCGGATTTCGGTCAAGTAGGTGAGGCACTTCAGCGTACGCTAATGGTTATGGCAGGTCCTCACTGTCTTGGCATGACTGATGAGAATGTTCAGATTTATTTTTCTATACAAGATTCCCATCGTGATATCGTCCCTCTAATTAGAAAGCCATCTTTTCACAGAACACAAGACCTTCCAAACAACCATTATGAATTTCATGATCCAATTGTTCAAAGGCTCGAACAATCTTACTTGACAGGAAACAAGCTTAAATCCTTCCTTGCACTCTCTAACAAGCTTGTTGCTGATGAACACACACTCGTAAAAGACTTCCAAGGTTTGTTGAATGGTAGTATCCATAGAAAAGGTAACCATGTGTATTGGGAAGTCATGACACATCCTTCTGCCCATAGTAAAGACATTCCTTTCCATGTGAAATATTTTCAAGCTTTTGTATTTTCTGTTGCACACTATTTATTATCTATTTTAATTGTTTGTATCTTTTTGGTTGCAGGTCAGGAACGACTACACTAGCTTCACTGGAAATTTCATGTCACATAATCTCCACTGTTTAGCTATTAGGATAGAATTAGGATTAGCTGCATCTTAGTTTTCCTTCCTTGCACTCGTCTTGCATTCATAGTCCGTCAAGGTTTTCTTATTTTCATAATGTTTTCTTTAGTCATGTTTCTTTCTTGTCTTCTCGTTTTTTTTTACTTGTTGTGTACTCATTCCCTTGTCTTCTTTTCCCTTTCATGTTGAGTTTCTGCTATGCAAATAAGTGTTGTCCTATACTATCTTCTGGCTTTTGAATAAGTATGTGGCTTAATTTAAAGAGCCTTGTGACACTGCAACAATTTTCCACTCTTGTGTCTGTCTTCTATGTTCTTTGTTGCAACTTTTGATTGATGAAGCCTAGATGGAAAATATGATTTGTCTGTAAGGGAAGCTCTACTCAAACCATGAATTTGTGTCCAAACTGGGAAACCCCATGCATGTACTGAATCTTTTGATCTATGTGTTCAAGCTTAATCCAGCTAGTAGAAACAAAGATGGGGAAAAATATAAATGAGCAAACCTAGATCAGAGGTCTTACATGATTCTCTAAAGGAACAACCATTTCTTCTCTCAATAAGTCAGGATACCTCTTCCGCCCCAAAAATAAATAAGTGCATATGCATAGTATTTTTTCAAAAATACAAAGGTGAAAGAAGAGAAAGGTTTCCTGCATAGAAAGGTGAAGCAGGAAACTCCACTGGGGTACTGACCAGGCTGCCTAGCAGTGGAGCAATGCTTGTGTTCCTGCGTGACTTCGCCGGGGTACTGTCCAAGCTTGTTGGAAGCTTAGCAACACCAGAGTTAAAAAATTATACTTTACAAATCTTAAGCTTGCTAACTGTTAGTGTCAGTCTTTACAGCCTTCCTCCAGTGATCAAACATGCTCTTACAAAGTTATTTTGAAGTGTCAAGGTCAAATTTTGTCATTTCAGTGAGTCTTCAAGCAAAATTTGGTCACTAGGCATTAGGTCTAGGGTTTGCCCAAATGTCAGTCCATGTCATCATTCAGCTGAGCCTATCATCATTCATAGGGTTTTCATTATCATGCCAGTGTCTAATGAGTCATTTTATACCTTATTCATGCTTCAGTTGTGCCTAGGCAAGCTCATTTCCCTCTCCTAGGGTTTTGAAGGCAATTTCTCTTGGGCGGCCAAATCATCAGCAAAACTCATATCCTGATGTTCATACACCTTCCCCTATCCTTCATGTACCTTATAAAACACTTCCCATCCCTTAGATCCGCCAAATTCCTCATTTTTGCACAAACCCTAGTTTCTAGCTACAACCTGGCAATTTTCTAGGTTTGGCTTGTGATTTGCCCTTTTGGACCCCTTCCCCTCACTCAATCTCTGAGATTCCACTTTCCCCTGCTTCCTAACATCCCTCCCCACTCCCAAAAATTTCCCCAAGAATTTAGAAGCCCCCTATCCCCTTAATTTCGCTTCGTTTCGACCAAATTCCTTGTTTCACACATCGGAGCAAGTTTCACTCAAATGATGTTTCAGAGCAGTCTGAGATGA
>APFE030356660.1:13143-24073 GCA_000404065.3 Pinus taeda | reverse complement strand
ACAATCTTATGGAGAAAGTTCCAAAGCAGCCATGAAGGAAATTGAAACAGTTCCTAGAAGGAGTTTCATTTCAAGTTCCCTACCTCAAGTTGGTAAAGATTGTATTCTTGGGGAATGCAATAGTTTGAAACATACCTTGCAAGAAGAATGTGTGCATAAGCATGCACTTGAACAAGAGAATTGTGAAAGCTCTAAAACAATTGAAGGGATTGATGGTGTTCCAAAAGGAGCTTCTTCTTTATTTGATTCACCTCCTTATGAAGGTAATGAAGGTGAAAGAAAAAGGTATAAATCTGATTTCCATCACACTTTCGTTGATCATGTAAAGCATGGTAAATTTCCACACAAGCATTGGAAAAGAATTGCATGTTCTTTTTGTGGTTTGGTTAACCATAGTGTTTCTAGATGTTGGAAAAGAATGGCAACATATAGGAAACTTTTGAAGGAAAGGAGGCAAGAAGCCAAAGTTCCATTGAACAATGCAAATCATGTTGTCAAGAAGATGAACATGTGTTGCACTTATTGCCATAAGCGTGGACATACTGCTGAAAGGTGTTGGACTCTGAATCCAACAATGCTTCCACGAAAATTGAAGAAATTGGAGAAAGAGTATGGCAAGAATGGGAAGGAAGTTTCTATCATTGATATGTGTCAAGATGACACACATGTTGATATCGATGTGCAGTTAAAAGAAGCGCCTTTGAAATGGATTGGTAAGAAATGGTTAGAATTCTTATCCAATTAAAGTTGCATGTCTTTTGGTTGAAAGTATTTCTTTGTTAAGGGAATGCAAGTTGCAGGATGGTAAAAGATGAGTATAATGCTCACTAGTTTTGCAGCAATGTTTTTCATTTCAACTCTTGTCACCCATATGTGTTTTTATTAAGTTGATGTACCTATTGGTCTTTACAAAAGAAGAGTTGAAGTTGCACATGTACATAGATGTTGTAGGAGTGTTTATCGAACTGTATATAGTTCATTGTTTTTGATACATACATGTGTTTATAAATGTATCTTGTTGTTGGTCGACTAGTGTCGCTTGTGAGCACACTTTTACATAGTCGATTGTGTCACATGTTTCATCGACTTGTGTCGATTGTGCCACTTATGTTGTCAACTTGTGTCGATTATGGTGCACATGTTTTGTCGACTTGTGTCGGTTGTGTACACACTTGTTATGTTGATGGTTTAGTCCATTGTTCACCATATTTCAGCTCATATATTAGCAAGTCTCATTGCTGGTTCCTACAATTTCAGATTTGTCTGGCGAAAGAACTTGGTCGGGATTCGACGAGTACTTGGTTTATGCAGCGAAAAGTTGCCATGACGACAGTTGGCAAGGCAGGACATTTTGGCATCAGTATGCTCTTTTGGCTGAACGGAAGAGGATATTTCTGTTCCTCAGGTGCTGTACAGTTCAGTTCAGAGATTCAGTAAGCTTTTGGGGACCAAAAGCCTTCTCATTTGGGAGGTGTGATCAGGAGCTCAGGACCAAGTGTCGTAAAATGGTCAAAACTGAAAGTGCTCACAACTAGTTCAAACCTAAACAACCGGATAGATCTTGTTCTCCTGATTCTGGTGCCATAAACGGTTTGAAAAACGGTCTCCGTATGCAGAAGTTATGCCAAAAACAAAATCGCCCAATGACTCTTAATTTTTGAATTTTTTCAAAAAAAAAATTAAAAAGAATATTCCACAGAATATTCCTTGGAATATTCCAGGAAATATTCCTTTTAGGCAACGAATGGCAGGATTCCACATGGCAAGCCCAGAGGCTGCCACGTGGCCAGGGATGACGTCAGCATATATGTGCATATGTTCAAAATTTTGGTCGGGGTGAGGTTTGAACACGCGACCTACCTTGTAACACTCCCACGCCTTACTGTTAGGCCATATCGTTGGGACTTGTTTGGATGGTGGCGAAAATTCCATATGGGTTTTAACCTTGAATGGGCAGGGCCCGAAGGGGGCCAGGCCCTAACGGCCAGCCCCCATTCCATATGCCCTTATGCCCAAAACCGTGGGCCTAGACCCTTAACCGCTGGCGCGAAATCCAATACAAACCACCAGCCCGAGTTTTTTGCTCACATGGCGGAGTTAAACTGCAATTAGCCAGTGGTTATGGCAGATTTAGCGGATCTGTTGGCGGTGGCGCCAAATTTGGTGGCCGCCCAATATTTGGCCGGCCTATCTGGCTGTAACTAAAAGTCTAACTGGAGTTTTTCAAGGGCAACTGGCAGTTGGGAGTAAATGGCCATAACTTTGGCTAGGAAAGTCCTTTTTGGACGAATTTGTTTTTGATTTTTGGTCTCTTCGACCTTCTGAAGCCATTGGCACAGGTTTCACAGCCATTTGAGGTCATTTGCAGGTGTTTTTACTTCGTGGAAGTTCTAGGAGCCACCAAGGCCAAAGCAGTTTGGGAGTTGTATTGGGAATTGTGCAACCATTGAATGTGGAACGAAGGTCATTCCTGAAGGTTTTCAGCATTCTGAATCCATTTCTATAGCTCGTTTTTCCTGTTGAGGCATTCTTCTCATTGTTTAGCTTCAGGGAAGCTTTAAGGGCCACTAGGGCCATTTCAGTGCTTGAGCTGTTTGGGGGCTATGTTCATCCATTTTTGGTGATTCAAAAGCCTATGTCTGCTATTTTCGACCTTTTGAGTCTAATGGCAAAGGTTTCAGAACCAATTGAGGTCATGTTTACCTCGAAATTATCCATGCAAGTCTAAAGAGCCATCAGGGCCAATTAGGGAAAGTACTGCATAAGGTACAATTTCACTGTTTAGTGCTTGGGAAAGAGCAGGTTTAGCTAATTCCTATCTTTTGATTCTATATTTACAGTTAGATCTATCTTTTGAGACACCAATATTCTTGTATTAGCCTTTGTAGCATTTTTAATACAAGAGGACAAGCCTAGTTGGAGAGGCTTGGTCCAGCAGATGTAGCCCAGAAGGGGTGAACTGCTTTATCATTTTGATGTCTTTATTTGCTGAAGATGATATGCTAAACAAAACTGATATAAAGTGTTAAACAACAAATATACATAACTTGCATATACACATAATCACCTATTCAGCTACAGAAAGTTAATTGTCTTATTCCGCAAGATATCAAACTTCAAGTATGTGTAGTTCAAAGACTTTCTAAGTGTTTACTTTGTTATTTCTTTAGGCAGAGCCTGTAGAGGGCTAGGTAGCCTCTGGAACTCATCCTCTCTTTAGAGGTGACATGTCCAATGAATGCCCCTTCAATCTATCTCTGTATAAGAAATAAGAAGTGTTCACCTTTTTAGAGGTCACTTGGAGTGTATAACTCACATTTGAAATTATGGAAAATGGATACCTTGCACCCTTAAACAAGTACATTCCATTTTCAGATCACCAACAACGCCAAACTCAGCGTCAACACTTCTTCAAACCATTGGAATCTTGCTCACAACTTCATCAATCATGAATAACCATTTGTAGTGTTATAGATATTATCTGATCTTAAACATCCTCATGGCCTTCACATCATGTTATCAACTATGGATAAGATTCCCTTTTTTTTAATCCAAGCTTATTCTCAACTAGGGGACAAGTCCATCGACAACTTTATTCACACAGAATCTTTCTTTCACATTATCATATCATCAAAGAACTTCGACCTTCCAAAACTTCATTCTTCGAGGAACATCATTCTATATCTTCATATGGTAACAAGGTAATTTAGTAATCATCAATGTAAAATTCAATGTCATCGGGATTCTAATAGCTCCCTCTTTCCATCACGCTCAACATCATCATCAAATCATCATCAAGTAAACATCTTCAACCTCTTGCAGACTATGCACATGTAAATATTATCAACAAGTACAACGAAGCACAAATATATATGTACAAGAGCCTAAAGTTAACTTTATCAATTTAAGGAACATCTATGGTTATCAAAAATTTAGAATAAGGAATCAAACTTTAGATATCCAAAACCTAAACCTAGTTAGGTTTATAACAATCAAGAAGGGTTACACCTTTATGCCCTAGAATTTTACAACAACCTTTGCTAGGATTTCGTTACAAATCCTAGATTCCATCATCAAAATTAAACCTTAAATAAAGTTAGGATTGCAATCATCATGAAATCATTTTACATCTAGGATTTCATTATCATACCCTAGAATCTTATAATAATCTCTACTAGGGTTTGGTCATAAACTCTCTATACAATTATCAAAAAATTAATATTAAATCAATTAAAACATGTTAGGGTTTCAACCACAATGAAGCATATAGACCTATGGTTTCATTCCTTGGATTAACTATTTTATCATAAATCCTAATTCAAAAAACCCTAAAATGCTAGGGTTTCATCAACAAAGCCAAAACATCAAAAGTCTAGGTTTTTATAGTGAACCCTAAAGGTTAGGGTTAGTGAACAAAATATAGATATTAAAATAAGGGTCGATTTAATCTAAAGAACAATCACCCTAAATAAGAATATTTATGATTCTATAGCAAAACCCTAAACATGAGAGAGTTAGTACTATAAAGTAGATTTCAAAATGATCATATCTTCTACAAATATTTCAATTTAACATACCTTGAGTTGTTCCTTTTACAAACCTTATAAGATTCCTATTTAAGGACTCCCTTTACAAAAAATCTTCTTACAAGTCTCCCTTTGAAGACTCCCTCTGAATCTTGAGAATATACCTGCAAGCTTTCCTTCAAAGGAAAATACAATATAAAGGATAATATTTGAGTAGCAAAATTAAAGTAAAAGAAATAACTAAGGAGATAAAGAATACTTATCTTTTGTGAGAAGGTGGAATCTTCTTCTTGGAGGGCTTCCTTTTGCATAAGACCAATATTTATTTATGTACCTGCAACATTTACTTGACAAGTACCAAAAGGGGTATACTAGTACAAGACGATATAGGGATTGCATTTTAAATCCAAACTTACTTTACTAGGGTTTTCCATTTCTCCCTAGAAAACCTACAAACCCTAGAGACCAAAAGCTAGGGTTTATTATGAAGGGACAATCAGATTATGGTTATGGTTTTCCATAAGACTAGGGTTTTATGAGCCATCTAGGTTTTTCAATTCCTAAATATCAATCACCTTCAACAATGAAGTCTACAAGCCCTAGAATCATACAAGCAACTAAACCCCAAATTTTTCATGTTAGATATTGAACAAAAGAATATGTTATGATTACGTACCTTTGTCTCTCATGGTCAAAGAAGTTGCTATAAGGTATTCTTTTGTATGTCATGAACTTCTTACTACTTTCAAAGATGAAGACTTCCAATGATATCAAAGTCATAAGATGCCTACACAGGTAGTGAAACTTTCATCGATGTCATCATTGAACCAAGATGTATTTCAAAAAGCTAACCAACTATAGCTTCTTTTGATGATTCTTCATTCTTGAATCTGAGTTCTAACATATATAGTTATCCTGCCCTTTGGCTAAGACTTCCTATCTTCACATTGTATCATTGTAGAATAGACCTATAAGATCTTCAAGCTGATGTAAAATTCCTTCTTCGGTACTACCTTTGAGATAAAATCTTCTCATTGTTGAATTACTTCTTTCCTTGAGACAAAGATATGCACAAAACCTCATTTCACTATTTTTTATAGTAAGTTTGGACTTGAGATACCTGTAGCTTCAATGTGGCATAATTTAATGATGGGAGAGATTGCTACATGCCTTCAAAATATGTATTTTTGCATAGAATCCTCTTTGTACTATCTTCCATAGTTCATTGAAGTAGATCTCTTCAAAGAAGGCTCAATACAATGAAAATTCTTCCTTATATGTTTAGGTCAGCTTCAATGTCACTTTATGAGGCTCGGTCCTCCTATATACACATGTTGTCAGAGATGATTGACTTCGCTGACCTATGATACCGAGTCTTGGTTCCTTCTTTAAGTAAATATTTCGCTGGCTAGTAGGATTAATTTTGGTCCACAAAATAATTTTAAAAAATGCGGTCTGGTTACACTAATTATACATAGACTTGTGAATTTTTTTTATATATTTTGAGATTGCCTTTCATACCCTAATACTTATGCCCATGACTTTTATCTTCAATACAGAGGATTTGGTCTAGTCTAGGCTAGTGATTTAGCCTTTTCGATTTCGAAAACAATTTTTTTGGCTCCCCTAAGTACTTCAGCCTACCAACTTAGGTATGCAACCTAGTTTCAGTGGTGTACACTTGTAAACCCATAAATGTGTTCTTTTAGCTCGACTTTCTTTCTAGATAGTTCGACCTTCCAGGTTAGGTTTGAAACCTCTTTCCTTAAACACAGAAGTGATCTTCTTGATTCCTTTTACCATTGTCCTTAGCTCGATACCATGTTGAGAAATCCTTAGGGTAGCATAGTTAGGGTTTTATTAATTTTATTTCTCTTTCTTGACAGTTTCTTGTGATGTTCCTTTTTAATTCTTATTTTCAATTATTACATATTTATAATCAAGACAAATTTCAAACAATGATGATCACAAACACAACAAGAGAACACAAGATGTAGGCACTCAGCCACAGAAAAGCCCCTATTCTAGGGGAAAACCTAAAAATTCTCCCTCTCTTCTTTAAAATCAAATCAAATGAGACAACCAATACATTTTGACCAATACTAATACCTCCTCCAATCCATCAAGTCAACCTCCCAAGAAATTTAGTCAAACTCTAGCCAAATTCTTCACAAGTTAACACAAGTCAATTCTCCAATGCACTTATCAACTAGGGTCTCGGTCTTTTCTGCACTTCTAAAATTTTCGACCTATAGTACTTCAAGCCTGCAGTAACCCTATTCAGTCCTATAATTTTCACGTGTGAGCCCAAAACATAAGAAAAAAGGACTTCTTCATATTCGTTGGGATGTCTCGTCTCTTCTCTAGGATTTCCTTGCTTGATTAAATCCTTTCCATGCCTCTTTTCTTCATCTTTGTATCTTCTTATGAACTTCAAATCGAATGCTTCTAATTTTTCCACATAATGTCAAATGATATGTCTATATATACTCTCCCAATGAGGTCGAATCTCTTCATTTAGGCTGACATGAAGGACAGGCAAGCCGACTTGATAGAGGAGGTATACCATGCCTAATTTACATCAAAATAATTTTATTTCTTTGATACAACAAGCCCAATAAGGGAAAAGAACATAATGACTTATGACTCAACCCTAGAAGACTTCAATGGAGGTTTGACCTAATAACAAAATACATGGAGCATGAAACCCATGCTTATAAAAATAAATATTTTTCTTTTGCAATATTTTCTATTTTCTTTCTTTTGACAAATACATTACATCATGACTCAAATAGAATTATGAAGACTGATACTAGCTGCATTTCTTAATAGGGACCCTCAACTTCTGACTAGCCTATGTCGTCTTGGCAAGCAACCATTGTGGAGCCCCTCGATATACTATTACATAATATAACTAGGAGCCTTATTACACCTAGGGCCAAATTTTATTCACCAAACCGACGTTCATCATGTGCAATGATTTTAGACTCATACAAGGTCTTAGCCCTTGATTTCTTCCCCTCAACGAGTTAAAGTTCAAGAAGATATGAAAGGTAGGTCTAAGCTCTGCATTACAAAGTTAATAATTCCATTCCAACATAAGTAAAATGTAGATTATTGTTGAGATACTTTATTATGTTATATATTGGACACATCTAAACAAGCCACTAGGGATTGAAACTTTTCATTGTAGCCTTGAACATTCTAGTATTTTCATCAATGTTAGAGTTTTGACTTGATTTATTGATCGTCATTGTTAGTGCTTGAGGGGACAAAAATCCCCATCCACAGCCTCCAAAAACTCAAACCAAGTAAGAAAAGCATCTCCATCCTCATCATGTTATTTGTTAACTATCTCTTAACAACATATCATTGAGGGGTCGATCTACAATGTCAAAAAGGTTATATTTGTTCATCTATAAACTAATTGATAGAGAAATGTGACTATAATTGTTGTAGCCAATTGTACAATGCATCTTCATTTATCTTACCTTAAGATATACAAGTGTTCATATTAACTTGAACCTTGAAAAACGAGGTGTCCTAAACAAAGGGTGTGCTTAAGAACTCAATGGCCATAATGGGACCAAATTGTAACATTAGGTCATAGAATTGGATTGAAAGACAACCATATGCTTCTTTAAAGCCTCACCCAAGAGACATTTGATTCTACACAATTCTTGAAGCGTGATTTTATAAAGCTTGAAAAAACCATGATGTAATCCTTCATGTTGGTATTGCAATCTCCTATGGGAAAGCATAACTTTGATATCAATTATTGTCCACACCAAGTTGCCTAGAAGGTGTGCTTCAAAGGACAACTCCAAACTTGAGAGAGATTAAAATTCTAAAAACAACTACGAATATGCAAAAACTAGAATAAGCTAGTTTTGTTATCAAATTACATACACATTTAAAATTAACACAAAAACACACATTAAAAACCCATTCATTAATAATTAAAATGAATCTAGATCTATCTTAACTCTAGATCTACCAAGTGCCAAGAGGGATCAAATATATTCTAACTCTAAAATAGGTTTGAACTTCAAAATATTTGATCGCTATTGACACGTGATTGACACTTGATAGATCCAAATTAAAATGGATCTAAACTAGTTTAATTATTAATTATAATTCATTATAATTATTTTTAAATTCTTATTTTTTATATATTACCTTACCTCATCTCTACTATATTGAACTATATTGAATTAAAAAGTATCTCGACAATAAAACAAATATACAATACTATAACTTTGGAGAATAGAAAAAATTATAAATAAATCATATATTATAAATAATTGAGTGAAATAAGAAAATTTAACCTATCATTTATACATGTATTTACACAAATGCGTATGGAGTTAATTCCAAAATTGGTTAAGCTTTTCATAATGTTCTTAAGCTTACTATCAAAAGCTATATATGCAAGCTCGCTGAAATGTAAAAGTACATGGATAAATTGTTGAGATGTACACAATACTGAAGAAATGTATACACATAAGAGAGAAATGGAACACTAAGTTAGTATTTAATGTGCAAATTGCCATAAGCCTTTATGTGCAAAATGTTATAAGCCTTTACATTAAGGATTCATTGAATATCTAGACATATTTGCCAGAGATAGATTTGATATGTTTATGTGATTCATTGAATATCCAAACATATTTGCCAGAGATAGATTTGATATGTTTATGTGTTCTAGACAAAATAGTACCTATCATGCATTGCACTTATAGTAAAATAAATTATTGCCTTGTGATTTATTCTCTTATTCTCTTGTTATATCCTTCCAAGTCTGGACACACTAAGGTAGGTTATGGAAATTAGTATTAAATTAAAACATAAAAATCTCACGATTGAGACAAGGAAACATTATTGATATTCCAGTGTGTGGGACCAAAACAACAATCCCACCACATGGCAAACATAACTATTAAAAACTATTTTCATTGTGCTTATCTTCATGTTTAATGCCATGCAATAATAAAAATATTGTCTTAACATTTGTATGCCTAACTCCAAATCATGTTGGCCTAAGGTCTATGTCTAAGAGGCAGTGGTTGAGATAAGATGACCACATAAATTTGTTTAATGGAATTCGAAGTCTAAGGATTGCTAGTTGTTTGATGTAGATTGGACAATCGATACAGTTGGGTGGGTGTTGTTAGAGCGTTATTTGGAGGGAAAGCATATGATTGAGTGCTAATTTTATTTTCTCAATAATTTTAGAAAACATAATTTAGTTTTATAAATTTAAATATAAACCATTAATTAAAAAAATTATTAGAAATTAAAAATCTGGTGGCTAGTCTAATTAAAATTTAGATTTATTAAATTTAAATATAAACTGATTTTTAATTAGAAAAATTTTAGAAATTAAAACATGGTGTTTAGTCCAGAAAGATATTATTACATAAATACAATATTTAAAAACTACAATTAATATCTATATATTAATGTAAAATAGAAATACATTAAAATCCTATTTTCTATTAAATAATTTTAAGTTAATCACTTCAAAATATTTAATATGATAAAATTCTTGATTAAACATTATAATATTTTTAATTTATTTCTATTATTTATATATATAATATAAATATTTAAATATTTTCTATATATTGGATAGAGGTATGGTTTAAATATTTTTTATATTAAAAATAATATTACATCATAAATATTCAAAATTTTATGAGAACTTAGTGAGTTACGACTAACTTTCATGGAAATGGTCATACGTGAATGACTTACTTAAAATTATATTTTCAATTATCTTAGTTGTAATAATTGATTTTAATATATTTTTTACCTTTATTGTGAAGTTAAAACTTGAATATTATCTGGCTAATATGTTAAAGACATTTTATCCATTTCCACATTATAGCAAACTTAAAAATGAAACACACCAATATAAATTTTCTTGTAAGGTGAATGAGTAGTGTCTAATTAACTAGTTGAATTATCACTTTAACTAGTTGAAATTTCACCTTCTAAAAATTTGGTGAAGTCGATTCAGTTTGTGCTCATTTATTCTTATTTATGATGTAGTGCCTCATATTCCCTTTAAGGAAGATCAACAAAATGTGTGAGTTGAAGTCAAAAAAGAAGAAGAGAAAAATGAGTATTCCACATTGTTATTAGATAGTTTGGGCTAAAAGAATATAAATTGTAACATAAACAAGATTTCATTTTAACCATTAAAATGGTTAAAATGATTTGAATTAGGCATGAAATCAAATTGCATAGTTATCACTATAATCCAAGAGTATACCTAATGAAGTGCACATTAGATAAAGCAATAAGTTACAACTTAGTACAAATTGAAACATTGAAAAATATACCTTTAGTGTGTCTTATTATGAAACATCTACTTTCCTAACGTTACAGTAAGTTAAACA
>APFE030356660.1:0-13123 GCA_000404065.3 Pinus taeda | reverse complement strand
TAAATATGAAAATTTCTTTACAAAATTAATATTAAATATAAAATGTCCATCTAATTTAGTTACTTGAAAAAATTAAAATATTAAATATGAAAAGTTCTAATAATTTGGACAAGTAAATATTATTAATATTGCTCAGTGGCTAGAGCAACCATCCCACCATTTAGAAAACAAGGAAATATTAAAAAGCAACTTACATGTACATGGATTTAAAGTTTTTTTGAACCTTGAAAAAGAAATTTTTGAATACTCAAATGATGAAGTTTACAACTCGGTCTGGAAGGTAATTTACCCCAGGGTTCTATAGAGAGCATTTATGTTTTCTCTAGTTCTAGGTTTTCAATTGGTGGGACTTTCACCATTTTTCAATCACTTGGGTCCTTTAAGTGTCAAAGATCCATTTCTTCATTAAATGGGGTCCTTTGAATTTGAAAAAGCCCATTATGCTTTTTGTAGGTCACTGTCTCACACTGAAAGTTAGTGCTCAATAGGCAACATTTACATAAAGCACCCTGACAAAACTAGGTGTAATTCACTTAAAACTAAGTTCCAAAGTAGATAAGGTCAAGTCCTTGTGTAAGTACTAGGTATTACAACAGAAAAGGGATATGCTCTTTGTAGGTCACTGTCTCACACTGGAAGTTAGTGCTCAATAGGCAACATTTACATAAAGCACCCTGACAAAACTAGGTGTAATTCACTTAGAACTAAGTTCCAAAGTAAATAAGGTCAAGTCCTTGTGCAAGTACTAGGTATTACAACAGAGAAGGGGTATAAAGTAAAAATGTGAGAGTAGAGACGGCAAATCCTATTTCCAACTCCACTGCATTATAAATGCAGTCTGACATGCAAGGGGAATAGGGGTTGCCTTGCATTTATACTTCTCTCAAAATTGACTTTGGCATGTTAGCAGCAAGGCAACCCCTATTCCCCTTGCATGTCAGACTGCATTTATAATGCAGTGGAGTTGGAAATAAGATTTGCCTAAGACTTAACCATCAACGAGGGAACACACCCACTTTACCATAATTTCCTTGTTCCTCCCTCCGACATTATTCTTATCAATGCAATAACAAGAATTTGTCGTTTGTCAATGCTCCAACCTAACAATATCTCCTATGCTTCGGCCGACATCGTATGACCACATTAATTTGAATTCCACCGGGGCCAGCTGTCTGATGTGGATACGAAAACAACACGGCCGTAAGATGTTGCCACGTTGGCATGAATGGCTGCTGTTAAGATTCTTCTTGCCCTGGACCCGGGAGCATGAGGTGCTGATGTGTACAATTATGCTGTTGCTGCAGGGAAATGTAGTGACGTCACTAACGCATGCGGCCAAGCAAGTGGAAGAGAGGTACAGATACACGTAAAGGAAGACAATGCTTTTCAACTTGTGTTTTTTTCGCTTTTTCCAATGTATTCGCAGATTTTAACTACCCTATTCTTGTTAAAATTGCTTTTACAGTGTACTACGTGTAATTCTGGAATTCCTTTCCTAATTTTTCGGTTCTTTATTTTATTAATTTCTAATCTTAATCATGGTGACTTTTCCTTTTCCTAGCTTTTTGGTTCTCTATTTTTACTAATTTCTTTTCTACTTGGCCTTTTCCTCGTTTATTGGTTTTTTCATTAAGCTTCTCCCTAATTCACTCTTCTTACTCTTAATGTTCACCCTCATCAAAATTTTATTTATCCTAAGTCTCTCACCTCAACTTCTCACTCAACTTTCTATCAATAATTTCAACATGGTTTGTGAAAACCTTTATACACAAATATCCTAAAGTGTTCACTGAAATGTCTATGTTTTAGATGTTTCAAGAATTACCTGTAGTACAATCCAAAAGCAATTTCAACATGGTTTTTAACTGTGAAGACTTCTATATACAAATATCTTAAAGTGTCTTTCTCTTTCTTTTAAGCATTAGTCCTACCTTTGAATTATCTTCTTGAATAACTATGTAACACTCCACCCCATATTTACCCACTTTAACCTGTTCACCACGGTAAACAAGAGATGAGAGTTATTATGCATGGCTCGATTTCCAAGATGCGCTTATGGAGTGTCCAGCACAGACTACAAACACCCAGTGACACATAATCACACTGTTATCAGCTTAACTTGACCCAACACTATTTCTTTTTTGTTTCCTTAAATTTAACACAACTTTATATTTTTGGCAGTTTTTCGAGTTCTAAACTTCCAAGGCCATTTTGAGGGCCGAAAAGACATTTTCAAGGAAAACAACGAGACAAAAAAGTGAACAATATTGGAATGTCCAAGAGTGTGTTAGAATGTTCTCTCCCTCTTTTCTTTTTCATTTCTTTTACTTTTCTCTTCAATTTCCCTTGCATGCATATTCTTGTCTTTTCATATTCATTTTTTCTTATTTTCCTTTATTTCTTGAATTAATTGTCATTTATTGCCCTTTGCCTTTTTGCCAATGCCAATGTCAATGCCCATTTCCATAGCCAATAAATAATTAACCACAAGTGATTCCCAATGTAATGTTTTTCCTCTCATTCAGCTTGGAATGTGTGTCCCCATGACCTTGGTTTTATTTTGGTATTTATAATGTCATTTTATTTGCATGAAACTTTAACCCATGTTTGTTACAAACCCATCCTCCTTGGGGGAACACCGTCCTCGGTGTTCTGTGACTCCTATGACAAGATAAAATTGTTGAAACCTTGACACATATATTGCTTATAGAACTTTATAAACACAACTCGATGCAATATTTACAATGAGACATATATAAATATATATAAACATATTTGCTTCAACCAGAAATAAAGAAGGATATAATACCCACATCTAATCAGCCTTCTCCCAAGTAGCTTCATCGGGCCCAAAGTGCTTCCATTGCACTTTAATTTGCTCTATTGCTCGATTCCATAGCATGAGCTTCTTCTGCTGCAAGATGCATTGAGGCTCTAAATGAAACTCTCCCTCTGGTTTCACCGCAATACAGACTAATCAATCACATGATTAGCATCCCACACATATCTTTTAAGCAATGAAACATGGAAAACATCATGGACTTTCATGGATGGGGGCAAAACAAGTTTGTAGGCCTCCAGTCTAAATTCCTTTGAAGGATCTCAAAAGGCCCAAAATATAGAGGTTCCAACTTGGCACATGATCCAATCCTCAAGGAGCTCTTCTTGGGCTTGATATGCAAGTACACATTCTCTCCAACCTAAAACTCTTTGAATGCTCTATGTTGATACACATAGCTCTTTTGCCTATCCTATGTTACCTTTAAATTCTTTTTGACAACTTGCATCTCTTGCTCCATATCTTGTAACATATCATGTCCAATCAACACCCTATTCACTAGATCACTCCAACTAATAGGATTATTACAACTCCTCTCATAGAGAACCTCAAATGGACTCATTTTCAAGGATTCCTGATGCCCATTATTATAAGAAAACTCCACCAGTGGAAGATACTCCTCCCACTTCTTTTGTTGATGCATGACATACATCCTCAACATATACTCAAGGATCTTGTTAATCCTCTTTGTATACACATCTTTCTATGGATAATAAGTTGTACTAAAGGCTAGATATGTTCCCAAGTCTGTAAAAAGATCTTTCTAAAACTTGGAAGTGAAATTGGAATCTCTATATGATATAAGCGTCTTGGGAACTCCATGCAACCTCACTGTTTCATTAATGAAGTTTTAAACCACTTCACTAGTTGAATTAGTAGACTCCACTTCAATGAAGTGAGCTACCTTGCTCAACCTGTTAACCACAACCATAATGGAGTTGAGTTTCTTTGATGTCCTCGACAATCATGTAATGAAATTCATGGAAATGACCTCCCATTTCCATTCCATAATTGAAATAGGTTGCAGTAGACTAGTTGGATGCATGCATTCAACTTTCACATGCTGACAATCCAAACACTTAGCAACGAACTTGGCCACCTCTTTCTTCAAATTAGGCAAATATTATAAATTCTTGACAATTGTCAAAGTCTTTTGGTATCCTAAATGGCTTGAATATGGCTTGACATGAAATTATCTCAAAATGAGCTTCTTCAACTCACTACTATCAAGCACATAGATCCTTCTCTTGAATTTAACCAAGTCATCTGCTGTGAGGTGATACTCCTCATCCTTATCGCCCTCACCTTGTCATTGCGTTCTTTGCTTCAGCTACTGGTACTTGTCATCATGTTTCTCTACATGTATGATCCACTCCTTTAAATTTGTCCCATAAGAAAACATGACTAAAATATGATTCACTTGCACTAATTTCAAAGTCAAAATCATTAGGAGTGGCCAACCATCTAGCTTGCCTTGCATTCAAATTTGGTTGGTCAAACAAGTACCTTCGTCCACGATGATCACTCATCAAAATGAACTTCCTACCAAGGTGATAATGTCTCCACTTCTTCAATGCATGAATAATAGATGCCAACTCAAGGTCATGAGTCACATAATTATGCTCATGCTCATTCAACCTAAGTCATTCATATAAAACCACCTTCATTTCCTTCATCAAGGCTCCACCAAGTCCTTATCAGGATCTACAATCCTCAAAACTGGAGCACTGGTAATCAAATGCTTCAATTGATTAAAGCTGACTACACACTCAATAGTCCATTCAGACTTATTCCCTTTTCTTTGCAAATATGGGATATGATAGCCAATCGTGGAGATGTTCCTTATGAACCTCCTGTAATAACCTGTTAGTACCATGAATGATCTGACCTCATCCTTAATATCCTTAATATTTTTTGGGTCCACTTGTATCCCTTCCTTCGAAACAATATGTCCCAAGTAATGAATCTGAGACTAAAAGAAACTACACTTGTTAAGCTTGGCATACAACTTATGCTCTCTCAACAATCTCAATATTGCTTCCAGGTGCTCTGCATGCTCTTCCTCATTCTTTGAGTATAACAATGTATCATCAACAAAGATTATAACAAACTTATCCAAGTAAGGGCACAACACATTGTTCATCAAACACATGAAGGTGGCTGGAGCATTGGTAACAACATAGAGAACCACCACAAACTCATGGTGGCTATACATCATATGAAATGCAGTCTTGTAGATGTCCTCTTCTTTGATGCACACCTGATATGATCTTGATCTCAAATCAATCTTTGAAAATATAGTAGCCCCCCTCAGCTGAGAGTCACATTGTTCAGTTGCCTATAATCAGTGCATAATCTGATAGTATCACCCTTCTTCTTTACAAACAACATTGGCGCTCCCTAAGGAGATACACTTGGCCTTATGTATCCCTTAACAAACATCTCTTTAAGCTATAACTTTAATTCCACCAACTTAGGAATGCTCATCCTGTATGGTGCCTTAGATGCTAGTGCAACTCCTCGTATCAACTCAATAGAGAAATGCACCTCTCTATGGGGAGGCAACTCTGAAATCTCTGTAAGAAACACATCTTGAAACTATTGTAAGATAGAATGCCTCTTTATGACTCCACCATCCTTATAATCTAATCCTTTGTCACTAGAAATATGTACTGCAAACAATGCACATCCTTTTCTCCATCCGCGCTTAGCTTGCATGGCTATAATCATCCTCACTGATGTAGGCTTATGCTTTCCATGTAAGACTTTCTTTTCTCTAGTCTCACCCAGGCACTCAATGGCCTTCTCATAGAAATCTACCTTAGTCCCATGAATAAACAACCAATCCATGCCCAGTAGCATGATATATGAACCCAAAGGAAGAAAATTCAAAAATGCTATTGTACGCATGCCATTAAGCTAAAATGGACAATATTTCTGCCAATGGTGAACTCTTCTCTTGGTTCCTGTATCCAATTGCACCAACCAAGATTCTACATCCATCTCTTTATTCAAACAACACTAATTCACCAAGTTAGGACTAATATAGCTATAATTTGATTAAGAATTAATCAAAATGGAAATGAATTGGTAAAAAATCACACCTTCCATCTCAATGATAAATGCTTGGTGGTCTACCTACCTATCATCAACTATTGCATAGATCCTGAGAATGTTCCAAGCTAAATCCCCAATTGTCTGCACCTCCTGAGCACTGTAGACCTAAGGTCTACCACCCTGATACATTACACATTCCTTCTTGTGATGATCTCCACTACAAGTCCAACACTTCAATGGTTCTTTTCCATTGCCTTTATTATATTGTTCCACAAGCTGAGATCCACACCATTCTCAATTAAATTGAACTTCTTATGAGGGGCCACATTTTCCTTCTCTCCCACATCCTGAGATCTTCCTCACTTCTCGGGCCATTTTCCTTTAGTCTTATCGCTACCCTTCCAGGCACACATGAACTTGAGCTTGCGATTTGACTATTCATAGCAATGCTTCAACTTCTCGATGGCTTCCTCTAATGAACAGGGTTCATGAAACTCAATATGTTCTTTGAATGATACTGGCAGCCCATTGATGAACATTTGGGTCTTTGATTTCTCGTCCTTGAGATATGGCACATATCTCAGTAGCTCTATAAATGTGGTTGTATATTCTTCATCTGACATGGAACCCATCTTGAGCTCCTAAATTCACTAGCCTTTCCATCATAATACCTCTAAGATAGGTACTTATTTCTGAATAGCCTCTCAAAGTATTCCCAAGTCAGCTTCTCTTCACTAATGCTTGTGACATGTTTGACATCTTCCCACCAAATATCTTCTTTTCCTTTAAGACTGAAGGTAGCTATCTTGGCTTTCATATTCTCCAAGTAATCATGAAGTCTGAAGAATTTCCTCATTCCATGCGGTCATGCTTCTGCATCCTCTGACTTAGTTGTCTCACCATCGAAAGTAAGAGGCTTGGCTTTCTTGAATTCCTCTAGCAAGTACTCATTCCCACTCCTCCTGTAATAATGTTAGCAGTGATGGTAATGATGTCTCCTACAAGGAAAGCTAGAATAAAATCCATGCGTGCTAACCCTCCTCTCATGTGTATCCAAGAGTCTACTTCTCTTTACTATATCATCCCTATCCATCTTGTACCTTCTATGGGACCTGCTTCCATCTGCCCCATTAGTATTTTTTTCCTATATGTCTCCATGACTAGTCTACAATTGTACCTGCTTCTGCAAATATGAAAGGCTTTGAATAATGACTACATTAATCTCATGCACTTTCTTTTCTTGAGCTTTTGCAAGCCTTTCCTAGGCTTCAATCGACCTCTCATTATCAACTTTACAACTTTTGATCTTTACCTTCAAAATTCTCAATGTGTCTGCTAGATCAGGGGAGTCTCCCTCTCCCTGCTGCTCAACTGAGTTCTCCTATCCCACTAATTTCTCTTTCGGCCTATACAGGGAGTCAAACAAGTTGTATTCAACCATTTTACTCTCATCTCTTGACCTTCCATTTTCCTGCAATATGTCATTGTTAGCTAAATAAATAATAGCATAATCAAAATCATTACCTCAATTTACTTATGGTGTGCCTATTGCATCTGCATAGGTCAATCCAGATTAGAATGATACATAATAATATCACAATCATATCAGTTCATACAACAATAATGATAAATTAACTGTCATGCATGCAACAATAACCGACATACATACATGTCAAACATATGGATTTGCATATGATTTGCTTTTATCTTGAGGTCCATTGTTGTGAACTAGATCTGATAACACTCTGTAACACCCCACCCCATATTTACCCACTTTAACCTGCTCACCAGGATAAACATGAGATGAGAGCTACTATGCATGACCCAATTTCCAATATGCACTTATGGAAAATGGGGTTCACATGTCCAGAACTGACTACAAACACCCAGTGACACATGATCACACTATTATCAACCTAACTTGACCCAACATTATTTCCTTTCAGTTTTGTTTCCTTAAATTTAACACAACTTTTTATTTTTGGCAATTTTTCGGGTCCTAAACTTCTGAGACACTGTTTTGATGGCCTAAACGACATTTTCAAGGAAAATGAAGAGATCGAAAAAGTGCCAAAAGTTGTTTTACAAATTCTCTTTTCCTCCAAGTGAACAATGGTAGAATGTCCAAGAGTGTGTTAGAATGTTCTCCCCCTATTTTCTTTTTCATTTCTTTTCCTCTCTTCTTCAATTTTTCTTACATGCATATTCTTGGCTCTTAATCTTCCTTTTTTCTTATTTTCCTTTATTTCTTGAATTAATTTCCACTTATTGCCCTTTGCCTTTTTGTCAATGCCAATGCCAATGTCCATTTCCATAGCCAATAAATAATTAACCACAAGTGATGCCCAATGTAATGCTTTTCCCCTCATTCAACTTGGAATGTGTGCCCCCATGACCTTGGTTTTATTTTTTCCTTTATTGTGTCCTTCTATTTACATGAAACTTTAACCCAGGGTTGCTACAAATTAGTCCCTTAACATATTACCACATCTTACTTTTAACTTTAATCACACATTACCATACCATCTTTCCTTACAATTCTAGAGATTTTGATGTGACATTCTAAAATAGAATTTACCATTTGTTTGGTAACTAAATCTGAATGTTGTGTGTCCAAAAGAAAATCATCAACTATGAGAAAGCTTAATGAATATATGAACAAAGCTATGGATATACCTTAAAGAAATCCATGAACTATGTGTAATCTCTCTATAGAAATTTTAATAAGAACTTGGGTCCACTTGAATTCTACTAGAGCTTTGTTAATATTGAAGAAGGAATGCAAAAGGCAACGTATAGGGTTACATTTAAACTAAGATGTTTGCGACAATGATCATTGGATAGATGATATCCAATATACAAAATGAAAAAACCATAGATCAACAAGTGTTTGAGGGAGGTTTCCATTCCTAAATCACTAGATGTAAACACGGGGGCTTCACTCAATGAACCTCTAACATAGCACGTGTATTTGTGACATACTAAATAGTACCCTTAATTCGACTATATATTGGAAAAGACCTCTAAAAATCACATTATTCAACCCCCTACCAATACGAACCCAATATACCTTCCCAATTTAAAAAGGCCCTACTTTCGCTAGATATTGTAAGTATCCATTTTTTCATTTTCATATTTTACACCCCTTCATATTTTTTCATTGACTGTGAGCTCCATTTTTTATACCTTTCAATACAAAAATCTTTTACCCCCTATTATTGCTTAATATATTATGTCATTTTTCCTTGAATATATATCCCCCAATATGAACCCACGTGGTATAGTATTGCTCCCCAGTGAAGCCCCCATGGATGTAAAGGAGGATGCATTTAGTTAGTAGCACAAAAGGGCCGCCAATTGCTATAAATGGTATTTGTTATCTTTACAAATGTGTTTTCTAGCTAATATTGTTGGGTATCCACCAAAACTATGCTTCTTGAAACTCATCATTGTCCTACTGCAAATGAGTGTTTTTGATAGTATCCTTGATGTTGTTTGCTCAACAATCCCACTCCCAACATATATGTGCATGTGTGATTGTGTTGATGGATGGGTACTACAAATGTTGTGAAAATTAAAATATTAAAGGAAAAATAAATTCATTAGCAACATTGAACTTTGAGAATTGTAAGCATTTTGAAATTTAGAAAGGGAAAGAAAGTGGCAACCATTTAATTTTCAATTAGTATGCATACTTTTAAGGATCTTAAGTCATTTACTCTCCTCTATTCAAAATTTGTCAAAAACTTATAGACTCAAGCTATGACAACTAAACTAACTAAAATGCATAATTTTTAAAATTTAACATGCTAAAAGTTGCATACATATTATCTCACCACTAAACCAATATAGTTGTTAATGTACTAAAAATATACATATTATCTCACCACTAAACCAACAATATTTTAAAGATTCATCAACAACCATATTTAAAAAATCTCTCACAAATAAATAAAAGTAACTTCATTGCTATTACTATTTAATCGAAATAATAATAAAAACAACTTATTAACATAGTAAAAATATTACACTACATTTTATTATTAAAATAAAATTTAACTTACTAATTTTTAATATTATAAACTTTTACTTAAACATTAATATTTAAATTTAAATTATTAATTAAAAATAAAATAAACAAATCATATTTAAATTTCAATTATTAATATAAAATAAAATAAACAAATAACATTTATGGTAGCATTTAATCCTCTTCATAACCATAATATTAAAAATATATAAAATTGAGTAACTCGTATTTCCTATAATATTTAATTCAATCTTCACAAACTTAAACCAAATAGATATGCTAACTTATTCCTTATAACTGCGCACCTTTACAGTTTAACCTCGTATCCGTTACAATTTACCCTCATATATGTCTGGACTCGAAACGGGAAGCTCCTTGGGCTCGCCCTACAACGAAACCATATGATTAAAGTTGTAATCACCCTAAAACATTTTTTACTAGTGGAATTATGTCCCATCAAAATTTGTTGAGCAAATAAACTAGCAATTGTCCCAAAAGGTATAAAAAGAGGCGGATAGGATTATTAAATTAGAATTGTTGAATTTCTCTAGAAAATATGTTAGTTCAAGTGAATTATTAAGTATAAGAGGACCTCGAATTTAAATATGGGCTACTAAAATGCTCTTATAAGTTCACACTCTTTTGAAATTGATTACCCATAAATTAACCACAACACACAAAATAAACAGATCTAAACTAACGAATATGACGATACGGGCATGGCTTAAACCCTGGAACCGCCAAAATCATGGAATGTAATAATTATAAGAATTTACATCTCTTTTTAGCGTAAAATTACTTTAAGTTAAAAAAACGGGTCAAGTCAACATGTTCACAACCTCTGGCTTTGTAGCATGAAGAGCATTTCAACAAATTTTAAGAATTAAATAAGGTGAGACAGAATAATTTGAACAATGCCATGAAATGGAATGGAATGCAAACGATGACTCGACCGTATTGTCATGTAAAGCCTTACCCTTTACTTCTTTACAGACTTGAGCTTCACCGCAAGAAATACGAGTAGGAGCAAATTCTTCACCCTCTGCTTTCACATCATCGTCCTGTAGCAAACAAAGCTCTTTCATTTAACATGAAACATGTGAACCCAGCAACACCAACGTTGTCGTCTTTATTTTGCTAGAAGGAAGATAGTGAAACGAGATATTCACAGCTCAAAATACTGAAATAAGCAGGGACGGAAATAAATTTAAATCTTTTATCAGCATAAAATTACAGAATGTTGAAGAGTTGGATGGAGTAAACATGTTGACAACCTCTAGGTTTCCGAAATGTAGGGCGTTTCAAGAAGTTTTCACAAACTAAATTATGGCAAGACTGAATAATCTGGACAATGCCATGAAATAGAATGGAATGCAAAAGAAGACTTAGTCGTATTGCCCTAAAAAGCCTTACCCTTTACTTGTTTAGAGTTTCTCCGTATGAGATATGTGTGGCAAAAAGTTATTCACCCTTTTGTGTATGTTAATCAATTTAATGTATATATAAATGGGTTTCGGTCTAATCAAATAATTGATACTTAAAAAAATTCTAAAGTTTTTGTGTATGTCAATCAATTTCTAAACCTTTTATGTATTTCAATCAATTTAATGTATATCTAAATGGGTTTAAGTTATTTATTGTAAATTAACCTTGCTTGACACATTTGAATTAGATTCTTGTGGGAGTACTAAATTGAACCATTGGTCTTGCTAAACCAAAACTACAAAGGTGTGCAACTGACACTTATAAGCAAGTGAAATCCATCATATTAAAATAGTTTAAACCCTAAATTGTTGCACAAACTAGAGAATAAATAAATTTATAGAATTTTTATAAATAAAATGATGAACAATCATAGAGGTTAATTTACAATAAATAACTCCCACAAGAATCTAATTCAAATGTGTCAGGCAAGTTGTTTGAATTAGACATTCAATGCAAGAATTTAACCTGGCTCGGAACAAAAACTGTGGCAAAGATAAAGAAAAACAACAATATAGGCAAAGTGAGGATTCACTTGAAAATGTTGTGCACAAACGTCAAAGAATGTTAAACAAATATTGTTGCCACTGCGAGACCCACCAAGATATGAATCAAATATCTCTAACTAAAAGGTAGCATATTTAGCGATTGCCGGCAAAATACAAAAGCATATATATTTAAAATATTAAAATTTTGAATCAATAATTTTAATAAAAGAAAGTTTTCAAGCTTGGAATGAAGCGTCACAGAGAATAGTATTAGTTTTATCTTTGGCATTAGAGGTTGAAGGGGTAAATCAATATGTAGACCCATATATAGAGCGTAAAAACTGGAATTTAAGGCATAAAACAAAAGAATCTATCAATTTTTTGACCGAGGAAGCCAGATTTCCCTTTGAGTACATATGCATGAACATTAGGGAACATTACAGATATCAGTTTCATTCAGATGAAAAACTACGAATGAGATCTCTGGCTAATAACTATGGGCGAATATCAATTTTCTAATTAACAAAGCTAAATTTAAAGGCAACATTGAGTGAAAAAATTGGGACTTTGGGAATTTGACTAAGTTTTCAAAAGAGATTCGACAAATTGCTTGATGAATGTAGAAATTTTGAATACTATAACACTTATTCACAGAGATTATCCTGATTATACACTATTTGTGGAATGCATGCATAATACATAACCTCCTCTACGTTGATCATCAATTTGCGGAATTAAAGAAACAATCGCATGTGCACATTGAAACATCAATTGCACATATCAACACAGTATGTACTGGGGAAAGCATACAGCTGAAAACCCCTCAACTATCTATATATTATGATGATAGAGAACATGTAACAATACATAGTACAATACTCCTCACAAGTACTTCGTACTACATCCACCTGTTACACACAAACTAGCTCAGATCTGAATCAATCACAGGTTCAAACCTCCTTCGCTGCTTGCCTGCTTCCACTACGCAATACCTATTGAGAATAGATGAGAATGGTTGATCCAAACTCATATTTCCCTTGTGTTGCACTACGCAATCCTCATTGGAAATCTCAATCCACTGATTGTGCAAATCCCATGCACAACTATAGTCACAACTGAAAGTTGTCTTGCCCTTTCACTCACCTCTAACACTTGTCTCCACTGAACTGTCCATGCATTGAGTTAACTGATGTATTCTTCAGTTGATTTATGAGTTAATAATTAGTG
>APFE030356651.1:171851-206680 GCA_000404065.3 Pinus taeda | reverse complement strand
TTTCAATTTTTTAATGCATTAAAAATTTCGACGGATGAGATTAAGAGATGTCTTGATCCTCATCGACGGTCGAGATCGTTTTGACATGGATCACTCAAACTAGCCGTTGGGATTTTTTCCTTTAAATAGGGTGCTAGGGGTCATTTGAGATCATGAGATATTGGATCTGAGTTTTGGCTGAAGAAGCTCTCTTGTAAATATTTTCTCGTGCTAATAAAGAAAGACTTTGGGGTCAAATGCTTGTTGGTGTTACTCTCTTCAAGTGCTGTGAGCTATTTTGTTTTTTCTGCATATTTTAATTTTCAGCCATTAATAGCAGCTTAATGAAGAGTATTGTTGAGCATAGGTATCTTGTTCACATGCTAGGGTTTGAATGGTGTTAGGGTTTCTGAAATAATGGCAGGTATCTCTATTGCAACGGAGATCTAGTACTATTTTTTCTCTCTTTATTGATGGTTAAAATGAGTTGTGCAGGAATATCTTGTTGAAGAAGATCAGTGGGCGTTAGGGGAAGTTCTAGGCTGAACCAGCCAACTCCCATAAGAATTTTTTGCAGAGCCCAGTTGGTTTTGATCCTGGGTTAATCATTTAGTTTGTTTTGTTATTTGCATGAGAGACTTTCTAAGGCATTTCATTAGCAATCTGAATTTTCTGAAATATATATGATGTCATTGACAAATCTGGCTGTTGCAGAGTCACAAAAACTATAAATAAATTTTTGCTTATTGTTAGGGTTTTATTTATTTTTACTGTTCCCAGGTTTTGGTTGCCTGTTTCATTGTTTTCAGGTCACAGGTACTGATGGTCGAGAAATTTTCAGGGTTCTATAAAGCAAATTTTGAGCAGTGAATTTTAAATATTGATCTGGTGGAGGGCTTTAGTGGCTTTTCTAGGAATCCCAGGCAATCTACTCCATTTTCACGCTGCTCCTGTCTACTACGGCACCTGCGTATTCAAACCCCATCCATTCCTCATTGCACCTGTATTCACAAAGCTTGCAAACGCTGGCCCATTTCTTTACATATCCACGCTGTTATATTCCATACGTTGCCTCCAAATCTGTAAATGCACAGCATTCAACGCTGTCTCACCCTTCACACTGTTTGTATTCTCCATGCACCTACATATAACAAAAAATCTGAAAAACGAAAATACCGCCGCCGTCCAAACTCTGCTGCCGTCCATCTTTAGGGCCTCATACCTGCATGTGGAACCTACAAACTGCAAAACGGTTTCATTATTTGATTTAAATCGTGGGTGTTCCGCTGATTTCCGTATGCCTGCAGTTTAGCATTTGATACCCCATACAAATCGTGGAGTTTGGCAGAACGCAGCCCAGGTTTTGCAAGCAAAATCGATTGAGTTTTTTTGATACAAGCCGCGCAGGTGAAATTCCTCTGCCACAGGTTAAGTTTCTATGCGAACCGCGGTAAGTTTCCTCAGGTCGACATTTCATTGTGTATGAGTCTTACCACAAATCGAATTTTCCAAAATCGATTGCTATTTGACATAGCGTAGGCACAGGTTTAATGCAAATTGATTTCATTTTCAGGCTTTAGGCATAGTGACGCAGCCGCATTTAAAAAAAAAAAAATTGTCTGCGTCGTGGCTTGCATGTTTCAATTATCAAATGCGTTTTGGTTGTGGCTATATGGTAGCGTAGGTTTAGTTAGGTTTCTAAACTCGTTTTTTTTTTTTTTTTTTTTTTTTTTTTTTTAAATAAATGCATAGGATGATGCGAGTTATGTAGGTTTAGTTTTTTTAGATTCGTTGTTTTGGTTTGATTACGTTTTAAGTTTTATTTAAATTCATGTTATGTTAAGAATAGTTTAATATTTATTGTGTTAGGTTTGAATTTTAAATAAAATTAAAAATAAAAAATAAAAAGTTTTACTGTTTAGGTTTCCAATTAGGGTTTTTTATTTAGATTTAAAATTTGATTAAATATATTTTTTATTTATTTTTGTTAAAAAAAAATTAAAATTTTCCTTTTTTATTAAAGAATAGTTTTAGTTTTTTTAGGGTTTTAAAGTTTTGGTTTTGCCTAAAAAAACATTAAAAAAAAATATTTATCGTGGAAAGATTTTGCCAGTTGAGGACTTAGCCTGGGAATCTCATCGTGTTCTATCTTTTTGCTGAGATTAAAGTTTTGATGTGGGATTAATGTTTATCTTTTATGTGATTTCACATGCTTGAATATAATATCTGGTTAATGTGCAAGTTTACATGGTTGGATCTTTCAAAGTTTATTTATTTTTTGCCAGATCATCGTTAAACGCGTTATGAATTTACTGAATATCTTATATCGTTCGAGTTGTTTGATGTAAATGAGTGCCCTGCATGGTTTATTTTCTACAGTAAGTAATCGTTTACACATTAACTCCACAAGGCACTGGTCTCTTAAACTCAATAAAATCTATCAAGTGCTTTGTCCTTCCGTGTCTCCCAAACCAACTGGTTCACAGTTGGTCGTCCTTTTCCTTTCAGAGTCTACCCTCCTTAGCCGTGGGAGACAGGCTTAAATGGAGAGATCGGGGATCAGAGTGACAGCCCCCGGTCTGAGCGTTGTCGTGACAATCTGTGCGACAACAAGCCTGATGCAGGAGCATCTGGCTGACAGGACAAAGACAAAGTGAAGGCGATAAGGTCTTTGAAGGGAATGAAGGAGTTAATTCACTGAATGGATAGCGTACTTGTTTTTTTATTCTTCTTTTATTAAGTTGCCTAAGTTAATTTAGTGAAGTGTAATTAGGAACAGTAGGAATTAGTTAGTGTCGTTGTTTCTAGACAGTCAATTTACTGTTGTAAAAACATGAAAAGAAAATATGCTAAACAACCATGAAAAGTTCTGTATGAGGAATAACTGATGCAACTAATTGAACATAACTAACAGCAGTTAGTGATAGTTTGAGAACATTGCTATTAAAAAGAGGGACAAAACACAATGTACAGGTTCGACTAACAAAGAAATGAAAAAGAGAGAAGGATAATTTTTCTGTGCACATTCGCCTCTACAGCATCCCAAATATTGTGTATATTAATTTATGTGAAGTTACTTTCGTGGAGACTGTTCTTATACCACTACAGGTTACAAAACGAAAGAGGAGATAACCAAAATCAAAGGAGAAGCGTAAGTGCCCAGGTTGCAGGCGGACTCAACCAAACAAATAGACATGAAGTCATTTATGTAAACAAACAACACGAAGTTGGAATTACAAGTCCAGATAAGGAAACAAATTCTATAAACACCAGGTATGTGAATATATAAATATAGTCCACTTAGTTCCATAATTAAATTCATAGAAACGTAAAGACAGTATTCCAGTTCTTTGCTCATTTACATTCTATTCGAAACAAAGGAACGAACCTAGTTCGTAAATACATTACTCATATTTATAACAAAGCGGAAGTCAAACCCAGTAATCCTCGATTCATTAACATAAACCAATGACAATGACAAACTACAGAAGAATCGAATATAGACAGTGGCTCGAAGACCGAAGATACATTGACCCTACAGTGGTAGCATTGAAGCCAAGCGAAAACAACTAATGAATAGAAATGACACTACCCGTGGTCAATTGGAACAGTCGATTTTCCATGCGCCGAAACCCTCGGGCGGCCATACCTGCAATGACAAACGACAAATGAAATGAGTGCTTGGAGTACGAAACAAAGAGAATTCGAAAATTGAATCGAATAACCAAGATATAGCTGGTTAGCTTACCTGACGGAGGCAAGCCATAACTGCAACAACTCCTCCAGGTTTTCCCTGCTCACGAGGAGCCAAAAACGTTAGGCAACTGAGGAAAAAAGGAGCATATATAACTAGCATAGAACAAGCGGACTTACCCTGGTAAATTGGCGGAGGAACCGAAGGAGTTCGTCACCAAAGTTTTGCCGGGCTCGTGGAGGAATTGAACTCGGAACTGGAGAAACATTACTAGGAACAATGCAACCAACAATCGACTGCAAGAATCGTGGAAAGCACAGACATCGAACCTAGAGAAAGACGCACGGAGACATACCAAATTGATTACCAAACACCATACAACAGTCGACACTCGAGAAGGAGACCACGAAGGAAGCGAACCTTACCAAGTTTTCATAACCTTGCCAGATGAATGGAGAATACTTCCAGGTCGAGTCCCGAACCAGGAAAACGGGACCATAAGCAAAACCCACATTGAAGCCACGAAGACCGCCGAGAGCACATAGCTCGGAGAACCAGGAAAACAAGACCACAAACAAAAAAGGAAACCACATTGAAGTCGCGAAGACTGCCAAGAGCACATAGCCCAGAGAACCAAGCGGACAAACCATAAAAACAAAACCCTCATTGAAGCTGCGAGAGACCGCCTAGAGCACACAGCACAAGGAACCAGGAGAATAACAAATGAACAGAATGAGCATGAGGTGGTGAAACCCTATACCAAGGCGGGCTCGTCGAATCCCAAGGAGGGACAGTTGTCCAACAAACAAAGACCATCGTACTAATCACCTTACCCCTCATTTAATTCAACGTGGTTAATCAAATTGCATTTATCAAAAAATCTCTGTTGAAAATTATTACTTGCTTGTACACCCATCAAGTGAAATACGTTGATGGCAGGATCACGTGGGCTGGCCCCATCACCTTGCTTCACTGCCAGTGAGTATCCATAGGCCCAATGGAGATATCAATATACCCCATCATAAGTTACCCCAACAAAAGGAGTGGGAGGATTAAACATTAGGTTTTAATCTAGCGCCATTGACCTTGCTCCACTACCATCAAGTGTTTATATCCCCAGCGGAGATACCAGCATGCCCCACCCATGAAAACATAGGTTCATATCCCTATGGTAGTATGGTGATTAGGGAAGGTCTCATGCATGGTATGTAATTGTAACTAACTAGTTCCACTAAATTTTCAATTAGATTTTATGAAATTTGAACCTTATGTTTATAGTTAAGTACTTATGAGTTAATACAAGCCATCATGGTTTCTAATGTCTAAGTAGTATGAAAAGAAAGACATGGTTAAAAATGTTTGATACGAAGTTGAGACTATTAGAGAGATAGAGATTTGAGCACTTTAGAAATATAGTTACCCCTCAACCTTATGTTACAAACAAAGTCTTTTAAAGATTTATTCCAAACCCATTAACATGGTGTATACTAAGGACCCATTGATCCATATTCCATTCTAGTTATGATCATCTATATATTCTTCAGGATGCAAAAAATTTAATTTCTATTCATTCTAAACCTAACAACATCAAAGTATACATAATCAAAGGAGTTTATTTATATACATTAGTGTTCTCAAGAGTACAATTTTTCAAAGAAATCAAACAACCAATGTAACTAAGATATTAATTTATCAACTCTATAAATCTTACCTTTGTGTTTTGAAGATAGTAATATGTTAAGTAATTGTAAGGAAGGGTAAGATATTTTGCTCATTTTTATCTCTAAAAAGGAATTGACATCTATATGATAATGGAATGATGTTCTCTTAAAGACCTCTTCCATGCAATCATCCATAAAGTCGTGATACTTTGTGTGATTGTTTAAATGATGAAAAATTTGTAACATAAATGTATCTACGACATATTCATAATTTACTCCCCTCTCGGGGGAATATAAAATCATACCAAGATTACATGTGATAATTCAAATCTTTTCGAAATTCATGCTCTTCACAACAACAAGAAGATTTTTTTATGTAACCATATGTAATTTGGAGGGTGTTATTAAAGATATGATGTATATATGATGAAATAAATAAATGCATAAAAATAAAGTTTAAAGTTATTTCATTTGCATTTCCATGTTCTATAACATTATCATGTGCATAATCATCATAGAGAGGTTCCCTATTAGTTATATAGTCATATTCATCATGGTTGTTAATATGAAGCGTATTATAGTTGCATGATGGTTGTAGATTCGAACCTATAAATGAATAATCATCATCATACTCATCATATATGGGCAGTTTTGAGTAGTTGACATGAACTGCAAATGAATCAAAATCAGGACTAATGAAAACACCATCACATACCTTTTCTTCTTCATGTTTGCATAATCTTGATTTTCCTTCAAAGTTGCCTTATTTACAATCATTAATATTATTATGATCATGAAATAAACCAGGTATGTTAGCAGATAATTTGGATACCAAAGAAGCCCAAGGGAAACCCATTGAAATAATAAAAACAATATAAGTAATTTAGGAGTCACCATGTAAACAAAAAGACAAATAAATATATACTTGAAAACATTTCAGTTGCATGCAACTATAAACCTATCGACCAATGGCTCATAGACTTAACCAATTAATCTAATTACCAGGAAAATGAAACTTTGTTAATTCAGTCCTCGACAACGGTGCTAGAAAAATGTTGGTTCTCGGACGGTCTCGGTAACTAAGAACAACTTGAGAAGACATTTATTGAGGGTTTAAAACCATCCTGCGTTAGGCTAAAGGGTTGGACTCCCTTCGCCTTAGGGGTTATTCCTTGTACTTAATGTAATTTAAATGAATTTTCTAATTCAACAAATAAATAAGGCCAAGTTAATGATTTGAAAGCATGTTGTTAAAATCAAGAGAGGTTGAGATTTGTGGAAGGGAACTTATAATAATTAAAAGATCAATATTTACAATTAAAACCTTAAGTATGAAATGAGAAAATGACAGAGAAAAAATCAGAAATGAATATAACAAAATAAAAAGAAAAATAAAAATAAATGAAGTGTTAGTTGTACTTGAATCCTTATTTATTGTCCGCTCATCATGATGAAAAATAATGAAATGGTATATTATCACATATTATTACATTCCATTCTCCCTCAAAAGACAAGCGTTAAGAACATGTTCATTTACTGATAATATGAATAGCTAAACAAAAACAAATCCTCTAATTGTTGTAACAAAATAGTGCTAATCAATTCAACCACCAGCATATCAATAAATATCTAGATTCAAGCACATAAATTATAAGAATAAAAATGAACAAAAGGAGCATACATTGGTTTAATACGTATATTTGCATGAAATATTATAATAAAACAATCAACAAGTGTTTTTTAGTTAAATAAATAATACAACGTGCAAATATCCCAATCTTGATACCTCTGATAATATTAATATATGAGAGGATCATGAATTAGGTAAAGTAATACAGTATGAACAAGTGATTGGGTGTACTAAACTACAAATCAAATCAATGTATACACATAAAACAAAGTGGAAATGAAAAGGAAAAATGAAGAGGTATGATTTTCAAATTGCATAACAAAAGATTATAAAAGCATTAATGATAGGTCTGTGCAACAAGTGCAGTGAGACCGTCTAGATCATAAATTTGTTCTTGCCTCCAAACTTATCCACCTCTCCTTTTCAAATGAGAAATCGGGGTTTTTTATATACAAAAAACCTGTTAACTATCTTACATAACCATTACATAACTATTTTCTTAATATCATAATGTAAAAGAGCCCCAAGGGTTAGCTTAGTTGGTCGAGTTCCTATCGCTAAGTACCTCTCTAGTTGGGAGGTCACAGGCTCAAATCTCCTTGACGCCCTTGGGATTAGACATTGCTTGTTTGGCCGATGGGTAGATCCCTTTAGGTTGATTTTTCCCGTGGATGTAGCGGCCACCCTTTGTCCATAAACCACCCTTAAAAAAATGTAAAAAGAAATAAAAATAATCTCAAATAACTTCAATTTGCATAAAAAAAATATAATTAATCGGACTAATAAATAACTATTTCACACACTTTTATTCCCGAAACAAGTTTCCAAAACATTATAAAGAGAATAATTTGGGTAAAACCTCATACCTTATGCTCCCTTTACAATAAATGATTTCTTTATCTAACTCTAACAACTATATGAATGATGTCAAGTCAATGGGCCGTTAACAAATTTATTCTTAACATGATGATTTGGTAAAATATTTCAACATAACCTTGGTTTAATAATCCTAAGCCTTTGTTTGGATATTTTTCGTTTATTGGTGAATGCATTTAACAAAATGTTATAAATATTGAATAAATTACTATGCACTATTCACGTGTAGTAAAGTCGCAATGTAAATATTTATAGGTTTTAATAATTGAATCTGTAATATTCACCTGCCTTTGTTTAATACGATTTAACTATTTGTCAGATAAAAGTAAAATGTTATAAATTGGATTTTAAGTTTTACTACACCGGCCTGGGAGATGAGATAATACACGTACAGGATAGACTTAGATATATATATATATATATATAACTTAATCTTAAAATTGGGAAAACATCCTTAAATGAGTAAATTTCATTTTCCATTTAAGAAAGATATCCCCTTGAAATTTCATGGTCGTTATTTTAAATATGTGGGTTCCAACCTTATTTTGATTGGTGATTTACAATGCTTTCGAATAGACTCTCAAGATTAATAAAAAAGTGTTTTTTATTATTTATATATTTTCAGGATTTATGCTTTTAAAAAAATAAAAAAATTGAATAAATGATTTCTGAACTTTTTGTTGTATTTAATATTTAGGTATTTGGAAGTAAAGTTGAAGGTTAAAATTTGGAGAGTACTTCATGATTGATGGTAAGATCATATGTTGCAAAAAGAGGGATTTAATCTTCATGAAATCTTATTTTTCAATATTCATAGTGAACATGCATACATTCATTAGGAAAGTTAACTCTCCTAAATATATGGACATTAAAAGATTTCTATAAGAAACAGTTCATTTGTATATTTAAGCCCCAAGGGCTAGCTCAATTGGTCGAGCCCTCATTGCTAAGTACCTTGCTTATTGGGAGGTCACGAGGTAAAATCTCCTCGATGCCCTTGGGGTTAGGCTTGATATATTAGGTCATATGGATCTGTGTGGATTACTGCTTGTGGACGTAGCATCCACTCAGTCGCTGCGAACACAGCACCTCAGTGACTGCAAACCACAGTTGCCTTCAAAAACAAAAAAAAATTGTATATTTAATTTTTCCCTTTTGTGGACAACTTTCTCAATTTTCATGGAGTTCTTAGTTAGGAATATAAATGTTAATTATATTTAATGATATGAATTACTCAGTGATGTTAACATTTAATTTTTGTTTTTTTGGTTTATACATGATTAATAAAATTAAAACCATAATAAACAATACATATGCACATCTATGGATTGTGATATTCCTTAAATGATAGTCACATATATCATTAACCTCATCCCTCATTCTTTAAATTTCATTTTGATTTATTTTACTGATTCTCCCTTTGGTATGACTAAGAGTAAGCTATAAGGAGACGAATATGATTCTAGGAGGTTGAATAAGGCTAGCGTAAATAAGAAAATTCCCACGATAGAGGAAGAAGTTAAGTTTGTTAGGAGAGTCAGATTTGGGAACAATAGTGTTGAAGGTGCCCATGGCATGAAATGATGCTCTAACACATGATGGAGTCCCATGGTTCTCAACGATCCCCTGAGAGTGTTAATATGATCCTCTAATGGGCTTGGGCCCCAATTAAGTTTCCTATCCCATGATGAAACCACCTGTCAATTACATATAAGATCTAATGTGCTTCCTCACCATCAAGTATAATTATTAATTAGTGCATCTAAGTGAACCAAGCTTGTTAATCAAGGGCACATTGCAACTTCATATTGCACTTTAAGCTTGTAATAGTGTTACCTCCCTAGGTAGGAGTAGCTAATAAATAATGCTATTTGGTGTTCCCAGCCCCTAAGGGAAAAGACATGCCCCTAGTACATCCTTCAATTGATAGGTTTCATGTGAATGATGATGAATGGATGCAGACACAGGGGTCTCAAGGCCAAATTCTATGGGTTCAAGGATGGTAATGATGAGGGATGTCCACATATTTGGGTGCATAGATGAGGAGGGAGAAATTATGGATACATGAGTTACCTTGGCCTTTTTTTTCCCACCCTTCTTCATTAACCTTTTTCCTTTTCTTGATCTTTTTTGTATTACTTCTTAGGGCTCTAGGGAAATGAGAGCATGTTATATATGATGTAAGCAATTATTACACACTTAAGGTGGGGCAATTCATCACCCACTAGGGGGGATGCGCATGAATCTTAATGATGTGGGGGAACTCATGGCCATAGGAACTAGGGTGATGGCCATAATGATAAGGGATGGAGCTCACGTTTGGATTTTTCCCACGTGTTATTTTAATGTCCCGACCATCTTTTGCATTTAATAATATTAATTTCTTTTGTTTCTTGCTTATGGCCATGATATTCTTTTAACGTTCTTTTAGCTGCATCAACCTCCACGGAAACATTTCAAGGCTCGACCCAGTGCATTGTGGACCCAATAGTCATGTGGAACCGGAGAAGGGAAATGATGAAACAAGGCTTTCAATGTGTGGAGGGGAGTGAAAAATATGGAATGAGAAAATGAGATAGTTCTACCAAAATCAGGGTTTCCCAAGTATTTCCCTTCCTAAAGCCATGGACCAATAGGGGAGATCCCATGGGACTAGAATTGAATATTAACCCTTTATTTAAGGGGAGGGAAGAAAAATATGGTGAAAACCCTTCCTTCTTCCAAGATACACAGTAATCCATGCCCAAGATGCCCAAGGAAAAACAAGCATAAGCACCTAATTGCACAATGAAAAACATACCTTTAGGATCAAATTGCCCACCTTCAAATATATACTCTCAACAAATGGGTGAGGGGACATATGACTTATGCAGGGGGAGGAGATTAAATGACACAATGAATTGGCTACATTGGTGGTTGTCAAGAGCTGATAGCTACTAACTAAAGAGATGTCAAGGCGAAAAATTCTCCTGTGGTTTCACCCACTTTTTTTGGGTAAAAAAACTGAAAGGGGAAGATTACAAATTTACAATATACATACAATATTCCTCTCTATACACCACTCACATTCTCAAAACAATGAATTGCTCAATTACATGGAAAATATCTTTACATAGAACTCTTGTACAAATCAACAACCTTAATATGTTTTGCTAGATTATCTAACAATTTTTTATTTTGGCTAGATCTGTCCCTTCTGATAACAACTAAATGACACTCATCCTGTCCTCTCTAACAAAATAGATTCCTTCTAGATTTACAACTAGGAAAATATTACAATTTAAATAAAATTAAGGAAATGGAAACTTCAATTGGTAAATGGATTTTGACCAAAGAAGGTCAAAATTTATTTTCACTTGTAGATACTCCTGCATCACCAAAGGTGGTTTATTTGTAGTTTAATTTTACTCCATACTACACCATACCTTTTAAATCCTTTCAACAAGTGCAATTATCTATGCAGCTGACCAAATTTATGGCTTTTGCCCAAACTCTTAGACTGGATCATAAAATTTGTGATTTATTTTTAAGTTTTTTATTTTTCACTCAACAACACCATATTGTTGTGGTGTATATGGAATAATACGTTGCATTTGAATTCCCTATGTAATGAAGTAAGTTGTAAATTTATTGCCAACATATTTGTCTCTATTATTTATTCTAAACATCTAAAATTGATGTTTGGATTATTCTTTTACAAAGACCCTGGAAGCCAAAAAGATATTAAAAATGTTCACACTTAAGTTTTAAGAAGTAAACCAAAATGCATTTGGAGAAGTTATCAATGAAAGTTAAGAAGTGCTTGAAGCTAGAAAAATATTCCAAACAAATTATAACACATAGATCACTATAACCAAGCTTCAAGGGGGGTGAATCATGTTGAAAAATGTGCAACAAGAAATGTTAAATTTAGAATGTGCTAAAAATAGCATGTCTAAAAATAGCAGTTTGGCCAGTGAGGTCATTAGCCACATTGTGTGAGAGGTGAAACTGCTAAAAATAGAAAGTTCTAAAAATAGCATTTCTAGGTCCCTTCCTATTTATAGTAGTCCCTAGTCTATATATAGGAAGTAAAATTAATTTTGGTCTTAACAGCAGTTGGAAATATTAATTAATTAATTCAATTGAGTTGATTAATTAAGGAAATTCGAATTTGAAGTCTTTGTGAGCATGCACATGAGTTTCCTCCATTGATTGAGGGAATACGCATGAGTTCTATAATGAGAGAATCAATTGACTTAGTTCTAACTAGTCAAGTCCAGTTAGATTATTTTAACAAGTTGTTAAAATAATAAAATATAATTTGTTAATGCTTGCATGCATGTGACAACTATTATTTTAGATAACAGAGGATTCACTCATGGATAATTGTTGCATGTTAGTTCTGTCAGAGACCCAGTTGAGATCAGATGTGGGACATTGTACTATCATATGCTTAACTATTTCTAATAAGTAGTTTTAGCATGGTTGTGGAACTAGTGTTCTCTAGGAATACATAGTTGGACCATTGGTTGTTTTTGGTATGTTGGAATTAATAGCATATGCTTTTGCTATTATTTCCTAAGCTAACTACGTGAGGACCATAGGGAAAGCCTATATAAACAGGGTTTGAGTGGTTCATGGGACACATCTTCATAGTTCATTGAGAACTGAATAGCTTGAGAGCTAATTCTTCTTGTGTTGTGAAGAGGATTTCTACTTGATGATAATACATGGTTGGGGTTTTATGCTGGTGCTTTCCCCTGGATATATCTTGTGTTATGTGTGATTATTTCTCTTGATCAGTTATGCATGTTTCTACTTGATGTTGCTCATGAATTCGATTATGCTTTCGCTTAATGTTTTGTAGAAGTAGAACAAGTATTATGCTTTACGACATTGCATATATCAGTTTGTTCTACAGGTGAAATTTCTAAAGATCTGAAATGGAGCAGATTACTAATGTTGTGCTAATTCCCCATTCAGAATAAAACCCAAGATGCTTATCATTTGCTTATCAAGTGCTTAAGGATTCACCATTTTTTTCTTAATTAAATGATTCCCATGAGAGTTTCTTATGTAAATGTTATAAAAAATTTAACATAAAGCATATGCTGAACAACAACAAAATAACAGTAAAAAACATCAAAATACAACACACAACACACATATTTGATGAGGATTTCACCCCTCCCAGGCCATGTTTCCTTGGTCCAGCTTCCAATGCTTGGGCCTCTCTATTATTCTAAAAATTACAACAAAAATGTGTTTACAATGCTCAAATGCCTTTGAAACCTATCTCAATGAGTTCAAAATAGCCAAAACTGCTAGGGCTGACTCTTTTTTTACATGATTTGGATAAGAATTGAAGAAGTTATGACCTCCCCTAGTTCTCCCACAATTTCTTCCACAAAATGCTCCAAAACCTGCACGATTCTACAAATTAGCCCCAAAATCCACTAACTGGGCAAGTATTTTTCCATGCGGTGGGCTATAACGTGTCAGCTGTATTGCAAATTGCAATCGATGAAGTTTGGTGGGCTTAATGTCTTGTTAACACAACGACAATATTGCGATAGCGATATTGAGGACTCTATGGGACATTAAACTGCAATTCATAACATCTCACATTTGAAACTTATCGCATTTCACAATTTGGTGATTACTACCAGAACCGTATTACAAACATAACCATTTTTGTGATTGCGATATGCGATAAATCACATCCCAACCGGGCTTCGCTGGGGGCTGATTCATATCCACTTGCAATATGCGATTGCGATTAGTTTGCATCACAACCCGTCTACCTGTGAATGCAATTTGTGATATGCAGGGGCCAATACCAACCTACCACTTGGTGCCTCCTCATTCGTTAAAGGGATTTTGTATGTCATCCAATCCTGCCATGTAAACAAGTCAAGCTTGAACTTTGACTTTCTCTAACTTATGCATACGAGCTCGGATTTGAGTGTCGTTCACACCATTGGATTCAAAAGGATGAGCTCTTCAATCTGAAGCCGAGTTTAACAAGATTCTCACACTTTGATTTTTGAGCATAAACTTGAGCACCTGATTTTTTCTCATACAATCTCAAATTTTCAACATTAACAATGGAATAAATTTGCATATATGAAGGAAAATCAAGCTTGAAAGCATTATTACCAATCTTTTCCAGAATTTTAAATGGACCATAACGAATTGGTTTCAGATTTTTACCTTCACCTTGAAGCCTTTCCTTTCTAATGTATAGCCGAACTTCATCACCTACTTGAAACTGATGATCCACATGATGCTTATCATGCCTGGCATTATACTTGCCTTGACTCTTTTCTAGTTGTTCTTGAATTGTTTGGTGAATCAATTTAATTTTCTCAATGAATTTCTTTGCTCTGTCTATGTCGCTATGTCCATCTACAACTACATCTATTTCAAAGATGAAATCCAAAGGCGATTTAGGAAAATAACTAAGACATGCCTGAAAAGGCGAAGTTAAAGTAGAAGAGTGTTTTGCTCGGTTGTAAGCATGCTGAATATAATGCAACTGTTCATCCCACAAATTAGGATGTTTGTTGCAATATCCTCTTAGCAAATGAATAACTGTCATGTTAACCACTTCAGTTTGACCATCTGTTTATAGATGGAAGGTTGTACTTTTCTTCAACTTGGTGTCCATCAAGTTCCATAAATTTAACCAAAAATTCCCAACAAATCAGGAATCACGATCACTTACAATAGAAGTAGGTAATACAAAATTAACCCATACATTTTGAAAGAAAAGTTGAGCTGTTTGTTCAGTTATAATTTTTTTTTACAAGGTATTAATATGCACATCTTTCTGAACCTATCCACAACTACATGCAAATAATCATGACCTTTTCTTGATAAAGGAATACCTCCTACACAATACATAGAAACACTCTCCCATGGACATGAAGGTACTGGAAGTGGTGTGTACAATCCTAGTTTCCTATTAATAGGCTTACTCACTGCACACAATGAACAACCTCTGATAAAACATGACACACTTTCAAGCATATGAGGCCAGTAAAATGCCTCTGAATATTTGCCATTGTTTTACTTACACCCAAATGTCCAACAATAAGAGAAGTGTGCACTTCCTTTGTGACATTTAGTCTCTCCCTATGGAACACAAAGTTTTCCCAATTGATACAACAGATTATCATGTACACGGTAGTCTAATTCCCCAACTTGGTGGCCTTGACTCAAGTTTGAATATACCTCTTGAAAGTCAGCATCATGTGCGTATTCTTCAACATAACTTTAAGACAAAACATAATGATTCTTGAGTAAAATGGATACATTAACAACCGGTCTAGAAAGAATATCAACAACTTTGTTATAAATACCTTTCTTGTACCTAATTACCAAGTGGAATTGCTATAAAAATCCCATCCAACGAAAGTGCCTTGATTGCGACAATTTTGTTTGAGATTACAGATATTGCAAATGTTGATGATCCATGTGAATAATGGTTTCTTTTCGCATCATGTAATGCTTCCATTTCTTCACATTTTGCACTAACGCGTAAATCTCTTTATCATATGTAGGATAGTTAATAAAATCACCATTAAAAATATCAGAATGAAATGAAATGGGCTTACCATGTTGTAAAAGAACTGCACATATGGTCTAATCACTTGCATCTATTTGTATTTCAAATGGTTGTTTGAAATCCAACAATGCTAAAACTGGGGCTAAAATGATCTTTTGTTTTAAAGCATTGAATGCTTTTTGTTGTTTGCCTCCCCACTGGAAGACAACCTTCATGCTAGTCAAAGCATGTAGTGGAGCTACTATGGTAGAGATATTGGAAATGAACTTCCTCCAGTACTACACTGCTCCCAGAAACTCCTTACTTCTGTGACTGATTTTGGTATTGGCCAATTCACAATGACCGAAACTTTAGAGGTGTCAATCTTCAATTCACCTCCTCCATCTATGTGACCCAAATACACTAAGGAAGTTTTCCCGAATTCAAATTTAGACATCTTCAGAAATAACTGTTATTTTTTCAAGACATCCAACACTTTCCTCACATGATTGACATGCTCTTCTCGTGATTTGTTGAAATCAAAATATCATCTAAATAGACAATTACAAACTCATCAAAAAAGGATATTAAAACATCATTCATAAGTCTCATGAATGTAGCTGGAGCATTACAAAGGCTGAAAGGCATAACTAGCCACTCAAACAATCCCTATTTGGTTTTAAAAGTTGCCTTCCAAATATCCTCCTCAGCTATTCTAACTTGATGATATCCACTTCTCTATTCTAATTTAGTGAAATATTTTGAATTTTTTAAGTGATCTAGCAAATAAACTATTCTGGACAGTGGGTATCGATTCTTTATGGTAATTTTATTCAAAGCTCGATAATCTACACACATCCATAGGTTCCATCTTTCTTGGGTACCAAAATAATTAGTGAACCACATGGTGAACTAGAGGGATGAATTACACATTTATCTAAAAATCCCTGGATTTGTTTCTTAATTTCTAAACTTTCCAGAATTGACATTTGATAGGTACCGATATTTGGGAGTGGACAGTCTTGCTGTAGCTGAATTTCATGTTGAATTCGCCTTTTTGGTGGCAATCACTTTGGTTCTTGAAACATGTCTCCATATTGATCGACCACATCAACCAATTCATCTTTCAGCTTCACGTCACATACTACAAAGGACTCATGCTCCATGTCATTCTTCTTCTTGATAATAAGGAGCACGAGACTCTTGTTGGAATTGACTAGTCGCTTCATTTGCCCTGTGCTTGCAAAAGACAGATTAAGCTTCCTATGATGGGATCTCACCATATACTTCACTCCGTCTTTGAACAAATGCTATTTTTTCTAAAATATATGGAAAACAACTTTCCTGTCATACAAATATGGGCTTCCCATCACAATTTCAGAAATATCCAGTAACACCACATCTAATTCGACTTCATCAATGAAATTGGAAGTAATTGAAAACTTAAAAATGCATTTCCATGTGACCTGAAGATTGGAAACCTTGGTTATAAAACCCAATGGATACGGTTAATGAGGAGGCATGGTTTCCATATTCAACTTCTTGCCCAAGTCTGTAGAAATTAAATTTGCCTGGGATCCATGTTGGTAGGCCAAATTGTCCTATTTTTTAACGTCTATCCTACTCTAGACACATGATCTAAACCTCTTTTTTAACCTAAGAACGTATTCATTCCTATACTTTTCTCTAAAATCATGCTCATTCCTGCTCCCTCTTTGTATTTTTGTATTTAAAGGTTTGTCATGGAATTAATTAATTATTTATGGATTTTATACGTTTAATTATCCTTGCAACTAATATTTGTCTTTGCTAAAGTATCTGATAAGAAAATGTATTAATGATTGTGATAGTATGGCTGAGTGCAGGTAGGATTTTTGCACCAGCTAGAGGATTCTTACACTCCCGTGACAACTTATTGATAGGATTCCTACACCAGCTGGCAGATTCCTGCACTCCCATGACAACTCACTAACTAAGGCATATCTTTGGCAAAAGATCAGTTGACCTCGAGTTGGCCTTGGAGTGGGAGAGAAATCAGCAGATGAAGATCATGACCTCAGCCAGATGCATTACATTAGCATTTTGTAAATAGCTGAAAGGCTTAGTTAAGCTACTGTTGTGATTTTGTTAGGAGCGTAGGCCTGAAGGCTTGTATATATTGTAAAATTCTGATAGGAATTAGAGAGCAATGCTATGGTTAAATTTTGTTAAGCTATTGTAGTTATTTTGGAGTATCGCCTTTCTGGGCTGGATTGTAGATCCAATATGTATTTTTGATTTTGAAACTAGTATAAAGGAATGCACCAATATGTAGTTTCGTTTCCTCTTTGCATTGTGATGAATCTTTTACCAGCCGTGTTTCTCGATTTCTTAACAAGGAAATGAGCTGGCTAGTCAGGTCCCAGCCAACCCAGCTCATTCTCCCTTTCTTTAAAGGTGTGTTAATTTATTTTAGAGTGTAGGCATGAATTCACTATTTACTTTAATTTTTCTCACAAGTTACATGTTTGATTTCATTTATAGTTAGTGTTACAGATCTGTGGAGTGCTGGCTTAGGAGTATTCAATTTCAATTTACATAAGATTTCTTTTTAATGATTGATTTCATTTCTGCAAAGATCGGTACAAGCACGCTCCCTATCCAAGAACACTGTTTGTACTAGTGCATTTCTGATTCTACAAGTTGATTTCATTGCTTCAATTTTGCAAGTCTTTTATTCCTTTATTTTTGCAAGAGTTATTTATTCCTTCATGCAAGATTAATGTTTGTTTCTAAATTAAACGCTTTATTAATATCTGAGGTTTCACTTAAGATTTAATTGTGTTGTGATGAATATGGAATAAACGCTATAATAACTTACAAATTTGTGCTTGCACTGAACACTTTCGAAGAAAGGATTGAATTTCATGATTAATTATTGAATAAACCCTCTGAGTTAAAACATAAAAAGGGAAGATCTAAACTACATGCACAACTATCTCAGGAAAATCTTGATCCACACAAACAAATTATTTTCGTAATTATATAGAAGAGTTTTCTATTTTATAGAAATATTTAATTTAACTCTTGAAAATCATTTCCTCTCTAGAATCTAAATTTGGTTGAAGCATCTTTTTGCTTGTGAGAATTTACTTTCAAAATTTCATTTTCTTTTCACTCTATTTCATTTAATGCACTTTTTATTTTTTAAAAAAAGTAATCTAGAAACTAAGTGCAGAAATACTGATTATTTGGTGCAGGAACCTCAGATCCAGTACAGGGTTAGAGTGTTCTAGATCGAAGACTTAGAACTTCTGCACGAAGGTCAGAACTTCAGTACAAGTGCAAACATCCTTCTGGTATCTAAACCTAATTCCAGTGCAAGCACAACGTTTTGGTACAAGAACATTTTTGTAGTACAAGAATAACAATTTAGTGCAGGCAAGAATATCTTTAAAGAAGAAAAATACACTGAATAACTTATTTATCACACTGTCTCACTGAATGTAAATATAAAAGGGGCATTTCATTAGTTAAGATTTTGCACAGTGAATTAGGAATCCATTTCAGTTTCTGCAAAAGTACTTTTCATTTATTCCAGCGCCAAACTTTCTTTGAGTATCAATTGCCGCTTGATCATCATTCCTTTTGATTCCGTAAATTTGTGGCTTAGGAAGTAGGAATACAATTAGAGAAGGTTCCTTTCATTTCTTGGTATTTTTTGTGCTACACCTCAGAGTGTATGAAACCCCGAGTTGACAAATTAAGTGTTGAAAGGAACTTGCTTAATTGCAATTCTTGCACCCAACATTTTGCGTCATTTCTAGGGAGGCATTTCTAAATATTGGTAAGAACTTTCTTATTTTCTTTCCTTTGGAGTAGGGGTAAGTATGCTTTTATTTTTTTTGTAGCGTGGTTCTATTTTTGAAGGATTTTGTAGCACCGATTTATTTATTCATTTGCAGCATTTGATTTAAGATTATTTTTTTCTAAATTTAAAAGTTTTGTCATTTTTTGGATTTTTTTTTGTTTTGTTTCAATATGAATGCCTAAAAGGGGTAGAGGACCGAAGCTCAATAAGGTCTAAGGGAACTGATGAGCCTCATAAATGGGTAATTATATGGGCTCATTTTACCTCCTAACCTAGTCAAATCAACCATTCTCTTAGCTTATTGTATGATTTTATGATTATATTTATGCTTATGGAGTGAGTTGAGTTAGTTATGATGCCATGTGGTCTAACATGTGTTTAATGTAGATTATTGATGAGTTTTGAGATCAAAGTCAAGGATCCAGTGGAAAAATTGTAGAAATAACTCAAAGTGGACAAAGAATAGGACTTATAGGAGGGAATCCCCCTCATTTATCACTCCTCACTATGAATTCCCCTTCATTCAGCTTGGAGTACAATCAACCAAGTCATGCACTAGAAGGTAGTCGAGCAAGTGAAGGATGACTGATGATTATCTCAAGTTTTGGGAGCCAAGCCTCCCTAATTTTAAGGAAGTTGTTGGTAGCTTCATTTTTATAAGTAGAGAGGCCTAGGGCCTCACTAGGGTTGGATTTTTGTTGGATTTTTTCTTATGTAAACTTTGCTCAACTTCGAGCTTATTATTTTGTGACAGTTCATGTAATCTTGATATTGTTTTGAAAATAAAGATGGAATCCTTTTTCAGTTAGCACTGAGTTACCTCAGAGGGTTGAAGCTCTTGGATTAGGGCCCAACACAAGCAGCCAAGCTCCTCTTTACTTGTATCTGTATGTTTTATTTCAGTTGTAGATTAGATTATTGTTAGATGTATTCCTTTTATGGTTAGGAATAGGTTGCTTTTGATGATTTAGTAGTTTGCTTCCATTTATGCTTTCTATAGCAGGTTAAGTAGTGATAAAGGAAAGATTCAAAAGGCTAGCAATAGTGCCTTGGCCTCTCTTCCTCCCTTTGGGACCATGATTTGAGCCAAAGACTCTCTTGCTGCCCCAAAAACATAGATTTTCCTCATTCATAGGACTTCTAGTGTTTGCAGCTTTTTAGTGGTTAATAATCTATTTTTTCTTTGCTTCAGAACTTCTTCATCATTCTCACTTCTTGATTTACAATAGTCTCTTTCATTCTTTCCTTTCTCGCAGTATTCATCAACATTTCCTTCCATAGATTATAGTTTAGACTATTTTGATGCAAAACTTTGCTTTCCTAGATGCACTCATTTCATTGCTTGCTTGATTTCCTTGGTTGACTGTCAGTTTTGTTATGCAATAGATCTCTTCTAGCAGCAAGCCAACCTATCAGCCATCCCACACTCCATCTGATCCATGTCCTACAAGTCTCCCAAGTCTCCCCTCAATTCTTCCTTAGTTTCCTGCATTTTCCATAGAACTTCTTCCTCTCTACTTGAGAAAATCCAATCATATTTCTCTCTCCTAATGATTCTTAGTAGACCCTAGGTGCCCTAACACCTCACTCCAACCTTCATCTACCTTTTCTGTCGACTCTCACACCCTCAAAACAGTTAAAACTGCTCTCGGCCTCCTCTTGTAGAACGTTGTTTTTCCTCCTGTACATTTCCTGTGTCCTCCTGTAGATTTTCTTGTAGACTTTCTTTTGAAGGCTAAGCATGGAAAAATCCTCCAGAAGGCTACTTGAGACCTCCTATGACCCATCCACACCATCCTACATCCCCTAAATTACCCAAACTGCCTTCCAACGCCACCTATTCGCTACCACATTCACAAACAATAAATTACATGCATGTCAAATTCACATAAAAATACATAAAAATCCAAAAAGATATGTTTTGCTCATTTACTTTCCGAAATAGCTTATTAAGATGTTTTTCAATTCCTTGAGTAGGTAATGGCATTCTTTCCATGATTTTCATAGTTCTTTCTGCAAAAGTTGGATTAGTTGGTTAATTTGGGTTTACTAGTTTTGCTTTGCATTTCAGACTTTCTCCTTTTTGCAGTTAGAATAGTATCTGTAGAGTAGTCTTTCTCTCCTTTCATCACATATAGAGCTTTTTCTAGAATCCATAGAAGTTGGCTGGAGCTCCTAGTGATCTTGCGCCCACTGACCAAGTGGCAACTTGCAGTAAGAACTAGTACTTGTGCATACAACACTGTCACTTCCAAGTTTGTTACGAACTACCGGGTTGATAAGAGTAAAGTAGGTAGCCCAGGAGTTGCAACATTATTACTACAATACTGGTACTCACCACTTTTTGGTGTCGTTGCCAGGGAAGCGTCAGAGTATTTTGTGATTACTGCTTTCTTCTATTTTCTACTGCAACATTATGCTAATAGTTTATTTCAGCAAAAGTAGACTAGTCATTTCTCTCCTTTCAAGTTATTCATTTCCTTGCTATTCTCTTCAATTCCGCAAATTTCATTTCAACAAAAGTAGACTAGTCATTTCTCTTCTTTCAAGTTCTACATTTCCTTGCTTTCATCTTCAATTTTGCAAATTTCATTTTAGCAAGTTCATTTCAGCTAGCTGCAATTTGTTTTGTTTAATCAATTTCAATTTTGTAAGTACTATCAGTGTGGGTAAAAAAGAAAAAAAAACCAACCAAAAAGATTTCCTTTCATGCCTCGTAGGAATAGAGATGACTCAAGAAAATTTTTGCCCAACACCCCCACTACTTCACACCGCCAACCTTCTCTCTTCTTCGATGGCTGCAATCAAGAAGAACCCTTAGGTGAATATCCAGACATATTTAAAAAACCTATAAACCCTCCTATAGTCTTCAAACCTCCTTGCCATCACTTCCAAGCTTACATCACACCCCAAGCATCATTCTTCTTCCTGTCCAAGAAAAACACAGAAAGAAAAGTTTTTAGGAAAAGAAAAAAACCACAAAAAATAAGAGAGGAAACAACACCATCCACCTCACCTGAAGCCTACCTATTACCTCTCCATCTCTATCTACATATTTGTCATCATCCTCATAGCTCCAAGCATAGAAAGAAGCTGAATTTTCAAGGGGAGAAGTAGCTACAGGAGCTCTTATAGGAATTCCTGTAGCAGCTGATCCCATTAAAATCCAGCATCAACAACAAGAGAGTGAAAACATGAAGGTTGAAGAAGACACCTTAAGCTCATATCCAACCAGAGAAGAACCTACACAAGACATAGCCATACATTAGCAAGAAGACATCATTCATCAAAAGAAACAAAGGCATGTAGCAGAGAGAGAGTGCCACAACACCTCACAACAAATTCATTCGGATCCTAGTTAAGTAACTAACCCACTCCTATGTTTTCATTTGTGTAATTAGAAGGAATGCGAAAGAAAAAAGATGGTTGAGGTTGAATGAGGGAAAGGTGGCCAGTTAACTTGGCCACCTTCATCTACCTGACTCCACTCATTCAAAGATGTCACCCACATGTGCGCATATTCAAACTCAAGAAAGATGTCAAGGACAAGTAGTGGAGGAAGTGTGAACTCTGTTGCAATCACGAGGGATGATTACGAGGAGGGGCCATGATGACAAGGCCGGTGGGGACCAATGGTCTGAATATGGCCAATGTATACTATGCTAGCTCACCCTCCATCACTGGAAATATCCATAAAGGACAATAAGTACTCCTTGAGCGCTCTCACCACCTTTTCCTTCATTCTCTCCTAAAAAATCAGCTACAATAGTCTCCTCGTGCCCCCACAGCCCCGTAACCATCATTCTCCATTAATCTCTCCCATATTCCTGCTCTTGGTGATTTCTACAGGAGCACTTATAGGTTCTACAGGAGGGACAACAGTGTTCTATAGGAGGGGCAGTGAGTTGTTTTGAAGGGAGAAAACATGGGGTTTAGCATGATTTTCGGTTAGAGGAGGTAGGTTCCATGCATGACCATATTGAATATCAACATATGCAAGTAGTGGTTTAAATTTAAGGAGGAAATAAAGCCTTTAGGAGGAGGAAATACATAAAAAAATTCTGTTTAAACAAAAAAAAAAAAAAAAAAAAAAAAAAAAAAAAAAAAAATCTCCTCTGTCTCTTTGATTTTCTCCAAAAATCATTGTCTCCATCTCCACATTTGGTTTCCCAAAGGAGTATAAACAAAATTAAAAGAGGATTTATGAGGAAGGAGCCCACAAACTCCTCCATTCTCCATGCACATCCCCAAGTAGTGAACATATTCACAAGAGCAAATTGGATGAAATTTTTTGAGAAATTTTGAGGGTTAGATGAGGAAATTTCCCAAGAATTTGCCCACTCTTTGGTCCCTCACACCAGAACACATGCCACTATCACCTTTAGAGGTATTTCCATGGAGATAACCCCTGAATTTATCAGTAGGGTCACTACCCTTCCTCTTGGGCTCCCTTGGAGTAAGGATGAGAAACCAATTGGCCAAACTACTAAGAATTTTTTTTTCCAAAACAATGAAACTCTTGCAGAAGATAAAAATGGCATTAGAAGGGCTAGCATACCATATCCTTGGGATGAAGTTAGTTATCAAATAATCAAATACATTTCCTATGAGGGAAAGTACAACATTGTCTATGGTTATCAATTTAGAATCCTCCATGAATTAAGGTATGGGATGGACACTCCAACACCTCACAAGCTCAGCATCCCCTACTTCCTCCTGCAGTCCCTCATTGACTCCAACGCTAAGGTTCAAGCAGGAAATCTAGAACAGCTAGCTCACCATGGGTTAATTAAAATTTTAGTGGAAGAAGCCCTCCATACATTTACACTCCCTATAGCATGGGAAATCTTCCGAAACATGACAACTGAGGATGACATAAAGGCCCTAACCTATGATGTTAGTCCTACTGGCAGTGACGAGGAAGAGTAACAATGGGGAGAAGGTGAAGCCACTAGTGGCGTAGTATAACAGGAAGGGAAGGAGAAAGAAACTAAGATAGGGGAGGAGAAAACTGAAGAAACAGAGCAAACATAGATAGAAAAAGAGATAGAAGAAGGAGAGAAAGAGGCAGAACAAACAGAACAAGGAGAAGTGTCCCCTGAGACTCTAGAAAGAGAGGCAACAACTTCCCTTACTTCCCTCAGTACACCAATCAAGCCAAAAAAAGGAGGAATAGGTAGGCCTCCATGTATTTCAGGGCTAGGAAGAGCACAAGAATCAGAATAGGGAAACCTCAGCCCTTTTCAAAAGTGCCAATTACAATTGAAGATTCACCCTCTACCCAAGGAAAATAATCCCCTTCCAAGGAACCTATCACATATGAAAGGGGGATTCCCAGATCTCCTACATGGAAAGAAAAGGTAGAACTACAAGACCCAAAAACAGTCCTACAAGAGGCTCAGACAATTCTACAGGAGACATTGTCAAAACTACAGGAGACCCAACAACTTGAGAAAATGATAGAAGAACAATCACAAAGAAAGGAGGAAATACTAGAGTTACAAGAACCTGATACCCAACCTAGTCTAGCTTCCTATTACAATCTTTTTGAGGGAGGAAGGACAATTCCACAAAAGTTTGCAATTCCACTATTCTTTGAATTAGAGAAAGAGAGAATAAGAACACATAGATGGATACAAATAGCCAGATCCAAGGGAGTTGAGGATGTTGGCCATATGGAAAACAAACTCAGAGAAATGGGTAGAGAGATGAGTGATATTAGGCACAGGGATGCAATTATAAAAAACCACCTTGAAACTGCAAATGAATTGCTAAGGAGGTAGCTGCAAGAGAAAGAGACCTAGCTAGCATGCATGGTCAGCGTATCCATGGAGGCATTGCAATGTAGAACACCAGCAAAATCGTATGGCCTATATCTCAAGGACTAATGGTTGCAATTTCAGATAAAGACTTTGGCACAAAGAGGCACAATGCCTTTCCAAGATTACAGATAGTTTATGGACCTAGGTGACCAAAGCACATCAGAAGATAAGGAAAAAATTGCATAATTCTACCTACACAACATGGCCCTCACAGACATGAATGTGTGGGATCCCAATGCCAGGCTAGGGGACCTACAACTAATGGCCATGGCCTCATGGATGAACCATGAAGAGTTGAGGGCAGCAGAAATAAGAAGGTTGATGATAAGAGAACAAAATGAGCCATTAATGATCAGAGCTGAGCCATCAGATCCCATGGCACTCATCAACACACATAACCTGCTTGCCAATAATCCTCAGATTGCCCCTAGATATATAAGTGAGCAGGCACAAGCCATTGCACACTTTGAGGATATGCAAAGGCTACTTAGGGATGACTGTGTGCATGCATGGATGAGGAGATGGAACACCTTACCACATAGTCAGCAGATAAGGGAATATCATTCCCCCATGAGGATGAAGGAGGCATTAAGAAGAGTGCCAATGTACAAGCGCTCCTTGCAGAGGCTGAAGATCAACTAGATTGACCTCAAATTGAGTCCCCCACTACTGTTAGGTATAATGGAAGGTGTAAGAGAAGAATAAGAGGAGGAGCAGTGGGAAGAGATAGAAAGGAAGTTAGGATTCTATGACAAGGAAGAGGAGACCACATCAGAGGCTTGGGATGGTAGGGAGGCCACTAGGGCCATAAAAGATGAGGAGATGGACTAAGTTGCTCAGAGGATGAGCAACAATTTCAGTAGGGGGGTGATGATGAGCCTCATAAATGGGTAATTATATGGGCTCATTTTACCTCCTAACCTAGTCAAATCAACCATTCTCCTAGCTTATTGTATGATTTTCTGATTATATTTATGCTTATGGATTGAGTTGAGTTAGGTATGATGCCATGTGGTCTAACATGTGTTTAATGCAGATTATTGATGAATTTGAGGTCAAAGTCAAGGATCCAGTGGACAAATGGTAGCAATAAATCGAAGTGGAAAAATGAGAGGACTTATAGGAGGGAATCCCCCTCATTTATCACTCCTCACTTTGAATTCCCCTTCATTCAGCTCTGAGTACAAGCAGCCAAGTCATGCACTAGAAGGCAACCGAGCAAGTGAAGGATGACTGATGATTATCTCGCGTTTTGGGAGACAAGCCTCCCTGATTTTAAGGAAGCTATTGGTAGCTTCATTTTTATAAGTAGAGAGAACTAGGGCCTCACTAGGGTCAGATTTTTGTTGGATGTTTTCTTATGTAAACTCTGCTCAACTCCAAGCTTATTATTTTGTGACAATTCATGTAATCTTGCTATTGTTTTGAAAATACATATGGAATCCTTTTTGAGTTAGCATTGAGTTACCTCAGAGGGCTAAAGCTCTTGGGTTAGGGCCCAATCCATGTAGCCAAGAGCCTCTTTACTTGTATTTTATGTTTTATCTCATTTGTAGATTAGATTGTTGTTTGATGTATTTCTTTTATGCTTAGGAATAGGCTGCTTTTGATGATTTAGTAGTTTGCTTCAATTTATGATTTTTATAGCAGGTTAAGTAGTGATAAAAGAAAGATTAAAAAGGCTACCAATAGTGCATTGGCTTCTCTTCCTCCCTTTGGGACCATGATTTGAAGCAAAGACCCTATTGCTGCCTCAAAAACACAGATTTTCCTCATTCATAGGACTTCTAGTGTTTGCAGCTTTTTAGTGGTTAATAGTTTAGTTTTGCTTTACTTCAGAACTTCTTCATCATGCTCACTTATTTATTTACAATAGTATTCTTTCATGCTTTCCTTTCTCACAATAGTTATCAGCATTTCCTTCCATAGATCATAGTTTAGACTGTTTTGATGCAACACCTTGCTTTCCTAGATGCACTCATGTCATTGCTTGCTTGATTTCCTTGGTTGCCTGTCAGTTTTGTTTTGTAGAAAATATATTCTAGTAGTAGGCCAACCTATCAGCCATCCCATCCTCCATCTGATCCATGCCCTACAGGTCACCCAAGTCTCCCCTCAATTCTACCTTAGTTTCCTGCATTTTCAATAGAATTTCTTCATCTCTCCTTGAGCAAATCCAATCATCTTTCTCTCTCCTGGTGATTCTTGGTAGACCCTAGGTGCCCTAAAACCTCATTCCAACATTCATATACCTTTTCCACCCACTCTCACTCTCTCATAACAATGAAAACTACTCTTGGCGTCCTCCTGTAGGCCTCCTGTAGAACATTGTTTTTCTTCCTGTAGATTTCCTGTGTCCTCCTATAGATTTTCCTGTAGGCTTTCTTTTGAAGGCCAAGTGTGGGAAAAGCCTCCAAAAGGCCACCTAAGACCTCCTCAGACCCATCCACACCATCCTACATCCCCTCAAGTACCAAAACCACCCTCCAACACCACCTATTCGCTGCCACATTCACAAACAATAAATTACATGCATGTCAAATTCACATAAAAATACATAAAAATCCAAAAAGATGTTTTTCACTCATTTACTTTCAGAAATAGCTTAGTTAGATGTTGTTCACTTTCTTGAGTATGTAATGGCATTCTTTTCCTGATTTTCATAATGATTTCTACAAAAGTTGGATTAGTTGGTTAATTTGGGTTTACTAGTTTTGCTTTGCATTTTAGACTTTCTCCTTTCTGCAGTTAGAATAATATCTATAGAGTAGTATTTCTCTCCTTTCATCACATATAGAGCTTCTTCTGTAATCCATAGAAGTTGGCTTGAGCTCCTAGTGATCTTGCACCGACTGACCAAGTGACAACCTACAGTAAGAACTTGCACTTGTGCATACAACACTGTCGCTTCCAAGTTTGTTATGAACTACCGGGTTGATTAGAGTAAAGTAAGCAGCCCAAGAGTTGCAACATTATTGTTGCAATATTGTTGCTCACTAGGAACACTCATAAATATGAAACTTTTTCTTGATTGGACCTTCTTTTGCAGGAAGAAAGTCCAAACATACACAAACTCATCACACAAGAACTGTCAACTTGGATTCTGGAAATAATAGTTCAGGTGTGACAGAACCTAAGAGGAGAAAGAAGGAAACTAGTGGTGTTCTAGAGACCAATTTGAACCATAGTCAACCTTCTCACTTTAACGAGAGTGGTTTGGTCAAGGGAACAAAAATGGTAGAGCACGAGGATCATGTTGAGGGGATTGGTGAGAATTAGGTAATAGCTAGAATTTGCTAATAAAGTAAATCAATTGATGAATTTGAAGCTTGAAGGTAGTGTTGAATAGGTGTTGCAAGGTATATCTATAACATTATATATCTAAATGATTCTAATGCCATGAGATGGTGTCTCAATAACACTATCGTCTATTAATAGGTGCTAGATGTAAATAACTTTCTCATGTCCTACAGGTAAATCGTATCATTATATTCCTATGAAACCTTAGAATATGTTTAAAGTTTGTCTTAGATAAGGAAATATGTATGTACTCTTGAATTTATCTATGTTGTAATAAGATCAAGAATAAAGTTGTCATTGCAAATAATTGGGATGTACCATGTAAGTTTACTTTACTACATGAAATCCTTGGATTGTCAAATCCCAACTAGTTAGGGTTGAATTTATTTTTGTTGTAATGAGATTAAGAATAAATTTGTCATATTAATCATTGAAATATACTATGCAAGATTTATTCACTACATGAAATTGTTTATTTGTTAGAGCCCAACTTACTAGGATTATGAAGAGTCCTCTTTCATGACAATATTTATGAATGCTCTATTCTTGCTCAAAGAATTACATATTACATAAAGGTGGAAAATAAATGAGATGCAGCTGAATGGTTTCTATTTTAAAATGTGTGGACGTAGTATAAAATCATTTTCAGTTGCGTTCAAATATTTTTGAGCACCCACTAAAGTGCTTCATTTTCCTCCTAGTTAATTCCATTTTTGCTATCCCATTGCTTCTAGAATTCCTTCTCCAAAGTGATCTCTTAACTATCTTGGAGGTAAATTGATTACTTGATTGGAACCCATAGATTAAAATTTGATTAGGAGAAAGGGATGAGAAAGCTTCATATTCTTCAATATACATTGCAAGTTAAAAGCATATCGAATGATCACTTTTCTATTTTTTGAGACCTTTTTCAATGATTATTTTTTTGAAAGTTATGTTTTCAATTAAAAAAATTAAAGAAAAGGTGAAAAAGATGCAATGGAAGGATTTTTTGTTTTAGTGCCTAAGAATGCCTTGCTAATGTGAAGGGCTTGGTATTTTCTTGACTCAATATTAGTCACATTTGACTTCCTAGAGTTTCTTTAATTTCATTTTTGTTGTGTTTATATTACTATCCTTGAATTTGGTGATCTACTGTGTGTGTAATAGGAAGTATTATCTACTAAGAACTCTCAAAGGTGATATTGATGGATGAATAACTTTAAATGTCCCTACTTGACACTTTAGTATTACATGATCATGCAAAGAAATTATTAATCAATATTAAAGGGAAGATGATTAGTGTGCAGTGTTTCTTGGCTTGTCATATAATTACAACATTTTGGCCCCCAATAATATATTTGAGGCTACTTTTTGCTTGTTACTTGTGGAGATTCCTTTTGGCTCGGAAAAACATCGAGGTTAGATGTCCATTTCATTGGCATTGTATATCATCAAAGAGGAATTCACCAAAGGCAGTAGAGGACATGGGAGCAATTGAAACGGATAACTGCTAGAGAAACACTGAGGCACCATAATTTCTTGTGTATTTAGATTCAATTGAAATTAACTAATCACAAAAGGTACCTTTTTTTCTAAATCATTTCATGTATACATAAATACTAAAAACGTTATTTCAGAATAATTATTCAAACTAATAATTATCTGATAGTCATAGTTTATAATTAAATAGTATAATATGATTAATATTATAGGAGACAACTATAGGGTCTGACTGTGAGGGGCATTGTGAACAATATATGTACACTTCTCAGTGTATTAGACAATCATCTCTCAGAGTGTGATATCCATCCAACGAAATATACTCCTAGAGGCCATTGTGGGATTGAAATTTTTTGTTTTAGTAAACAAGTGGTGACATATTTTCTTAGTCCTTAGTGTTTTGCTTCTCTAATGTTTTGACACTACTCACAACTAGCACCTTCATTCAACCAAGTGAGGTACTCATCTTGGGAAGTTGAATAATTTTGTCTCCACAACCGATATGATGTTGGATCAATCTCATGATCATAAAAACATATGTCATAATAATGAGGAACTTTTACTGTGGGCAAAAGAATATCCTAATTTAAGGAACATGACTCTTTTAGAACAAGCAATAAGGACATTTTTAACACTGATTTTTTTTTCCATTTGTTTTCACAAGTTATCTATTGCTTGATATTTTTAACATATAACTTAGTTGGTATGATTGTGCCTAAGGTTTTGTTAAAGGTTGAATACTAAGTTCCTAAGGTGTTATTTTCTATGGCGACAATTTATTTTATTTGTTTATATAGGTCATCTAGCCGCATAGTGGCCACTATTGAATGTTGACATATATATCGTATAAATATTTTATAATCTACTTTATTTTATACTCAAGTATTCATCATCTTTCATGTCTTATACTTTGCATTGTATCTTCTTTCATTTTCAGGAGAGGAACTCAATATTGATGGTAAGAAGCATCAATTGAAGAAAGAGGAGAACAATAACCTTGGAGCGACAAATGAAAAATGAAAGAGAGAAGAGAATATGCCTAGTGATACCCTTAGAGCCAATATCTTGCATAAGACACACTCATAGAGACTGATGGTCAAGCCTTCAAAGATGGTGAATTCACTTGCACTGCTTTGGAAACACAGTGATAATGTTTTGAAATGATGAAACAATATCTCATGTGTAAATTGTAGTCCAACAAATATTAAGTTGGAAACTCGTATTCCAATACTTGATATTTTATATAATAAAATTTATATGGTTGAAATTATTTTTATTTGCACTTGATATTATTTGGTTTTGTAATAAACATATGTAACTTTGTGTTATCATATTAGATAAACATGCACATTGTATGGCATTCTTTTTTTTGATTTAGTCACAAAATCATACTAATTAATTTATGTTGATTAATAATAAAAACATAAAATACATCTAAAATTACTAAATTAGTAGTTTATATTAATTAATGATGAGCACGAATAAAATGAATATATGACTAAAATAGTTGTTTATAATAATTATGAATGAAATGAATAGAAACTACTAAATCATTTGTTTATATAATGAATATGAAAATACCAAAAAAAGATAAATGACTAATGCAAATGATAAATTTTTGATTAAAATGATGACTAAATTTTGCATATATATGACTATTAGTAGCTAATTTACACTATCTTATAACACGAATAAAATTTAGTAATATTTCTTTGGTCATTAGTTGGTTTCAAATGATGACTAAAAATTGCATATATATGACTATTAGTAGCTAATTTAGAGTATCTTATAAGACGACCAACATTTTGGTCATATTTCTTTGGTTATTAATTGGTTTTCTCGAGGATTCATGTAGTAATATATTTTGTTGTATATTTGGTCATTAATTGCGACAATTAATGACTAAACTAATGAAAAATTAATGACCAAATTAATGACTAAATATACTACTAGATGGTAAAATTGAGGAAACCAATTAATGACTAAGCTAAAAATGACTAAAAGTTCTTTGCGTTATAAAATACTGTAAATTATATACTATTGATCACCAACTGAAAAATGGTCATTTATACGCAAAAGTTAGTTGTTTTTTAGTAACTAATTAGTCATTTTGGATTTACAATAGTGGATCCTGAAACAATTACTCAAATGAAGAACATTCCACCATCGACTCTCCCTCATTTCTATGGTAAGGTGCACAAAGATCCCGATTCTTTTATTTTTGAGTTTGACATCCTATGTAGAAGCTATGATTACTCTTCAGATGCCTAGAAATTAAAGTTATTCCCTGCAACTCACAAGGACTCAACCTTGCGTGGGTTCATGGGACTCTGAGGGAGAACTATAACTTCTTGGGACCAAATGAAGAGGGTGTTTTTTACTAAATATGAGGAATATTGTAAAACTAGAGAAATTTTGGACGATATCTTTACCATTGTGCAAGGTGATGATGAAATGTTGGAGGATTAGTTAGAGAGATTTTTATACATCCTCTAGAGGTCGAAACACAAATTTGACATAAGTACTATCAGGACCTTGTTCTTACATGGAATTACTGAAGATTCTAGGCATAATTTGAATTTAGTAGGACAAGGGGATATTGCTCAAAAAGATTTTGATCAAATTTGTGACTTGTGCAGGAAATTTTCAAGGAATCAATCTAGATCCAATAGAGGAAATTGAAATAAAACTAGTAAACTTGGATCTATAGATGCTATGATTATTGGTTTGGAGAAATAAATGGGTAATATGAAAATTGAGATAATGAATATTGTTGGCAAGAAAATAGACTCTTTAAAAATTCAGCAGAAATGGATAGATGAACAAGAGTCTTTTTCTATTTTTTGTCCTAAATGTGGGAAAAAACATCTTTTAAGAGAATGCCTCAATAATTTAAAATGTATTATTTGTGTAGATAACCATGCCACTGATAAATTCTCCTCCATACCAAGATTAAAAGATGTATTTACAGAGGAGAATTCTAAACCTAAACCATTACATTCTATGGGAACACGGAGAACTTGGCCTAAGGTAGGTGCGGGTATGGTTCCTGAACCTCCACCACATTTTTGGGTCATAATGAACATACATATTCCTATTATAACACTCAACATTCTCGACCTTAGTAGCATGGGAACCATTATCAGTATGGGCAACCCCCTCAATCTTGGAAATAAGGATGGAGAGGGTCAAACCATTCATATTAGTCGTATCCTGCATAGATGTCGTCATATCCTGCTACATATGCACCTAATCATATGTCATAACCATCATTTCCTCCCTTACCTCACCAAAGTCAACCGATGCCACCATCACCTTTACCACAACCGTTTCAACCACCCCAACTACCTACTCAACCGATACCGAATCCTAATAATAAGGTGGTGCAATTGATCCATTCTGTTAAAATTCCCCCTTCTCCTATTCATCAAACCTTTCCGGTTGGGATACATGAGATTTAATTGAGATCAAGAAGGGTAATTAAACCAGAAAAACAAAATCAACCCATGGTGATCATTGATGAGAAAAACGAGGAGGAAACTCCTGATCATTCAATGAACAATGACACTATTTAGTCGATTCCCACATCATCAGAGTTACCATCACTACAAGAAAAAAGAACATTGGTGCAGCGAAAAATGTCACCATAAGCTCATTGGTGACAGTCAAAAGAGCCTTCGTCACAAAAAACTGAATGTCACCAAAGGTAGTGTCGCCAAAAGTATAGGTGTTGAAGTGACATTCAAAAATTGTCACAAATAATGATTTATAATGATGGATAGCGACCGTCACCATTTCATATGAGCAATGGTGACGGACCATAGTCTCCATCACCAAAAATTGAACGACACCAAAGATGGCATTGCCAAAAGTATAGGGGTTGTAGTGACATTCTAAGTCCGTCACCAATAATGATTTATAATAAAGGAAAGTGGTCGTCACCATTTCATATGAAAAATGGTGATGGATCATAGTCTTTGTCACCAAAAGTGGCATCGCCAAAAGTTTAGGTGTTATAGTGACATTCAAGGTCCATCACGAATATTGATTATAATGATGGATAGTAACCGTCACCATTTCATATGAACAACAACAATTTATTTTGATGGACCTTTCATGGTCATCACTATTGGTGCATATATATGGTGATGTTCGTTGACCATCACCAAAAGACACATTGCTAGAAGTATAGGTGTTGTGGTGACATTCAAAGTCCGTCATGAATAATGACTATAATGACGAACAATGACCGTCACCATTTCATATCAACAACAACAATTTATGGTTAAGGACCTTTGAGGGTCTTCAGTATTGATGTATATATATGGTGGCATTTGTTTATCGTCACCATTTCATATTTTGGTGAGGGTTGAAAAATGTCACCAAAGCCGTGATAGTCCCTCGTCACCAAAAATTGATCGTCACCATTCCATATGGATGTCAGGGCATGATGGAATTGAACCACCAATCTCCTGCTTATAAAGTAGGTGCTCTTCCATTGATCTAGCACCCTTTAAAGAATTAGACTTTTAAAAATTAGACCTTGAAACTTCATAAATTGTAAATTCTACAACTTTCAATAAATTAAAGTCTCGGCAATATTTTACTAAACAAGGAAGGCAACATCGAAGTTGCAGGTCCCCACCTAATGGCTATGGAAGTTATGAAAAGTGGGTGGAGGGAAAAATAATTATTTATAAGAGAATCAATATGTTCATTTGAATACTCAATTAGAAGTGAAACTCTGAAGACATTTATAATTTATAAACTACTTATAACTAGAAAATGCACCAAATATTGCAAAGGAAATGTCATAAGTGGATAGCATATGGAAGAATAACATTGATGAAGACAGATGCAATATGTTATAGATTGAGTGAAAGAAAAATATCAATGTTGTTGTTGTTTGGTGTTTAAATATCTGAATGATATCTAAACTTCTGTGAAATTGTAACACAAATCTCCAGAAACCATGAACGACATATGATAAAATTATATATATAT
>APFE030356651.1:137589-167141 GCA_000404065.3 Pinus taeda | reverse complement strand
TATATATGAAGTTTTCGGGTGAATGCTCTAAGAAACACTACCACCTTAAGACAAAAACACATAAATACAAATAAGATTGAATGACAGAGAGAGAGAGAGAGAAAGTAGCACTACTCTTACATCTCTAACCCAAGTATGAAATGGAATATGCATAAGTGCATGATCAATTCTAATAACAACTCACTCCTTCCTCTATTTATATGAGAGGTAAAGGGGCTTTACAGTAACAAGTGGACCTAATCCACTACAAGCAAACTTTCAAGACACAAGTAGGTCCACCCATGTGAATCGCTCTACGCTGAGTGACATGTGTGAGGCTCAAAGGTGACAATGATTAACAAGAAAGGCCTCCATGGCATGAGCACTACTACCCAACGTCCAACAATCGTCCAAAGGTTCTGTTATCACAAAATCATGTACTGATGGCTGCTAATCAGTTAGACTCTATGTAACTATTTCAAACCAGACTCTTCGCTAAGGATTAGCCTCCCTAACCTGAGAGGGCTCTCTCAAAATAAACTACTGATTATGATTAACACTAAGAGGGCTAACTCTTGAAATGAGAACTTTAATAAACATGATGGTTGGAAATACAACATAAGATTTCTTCCATTGGGCTTATGGAGTCAAACACCATTCCAGTAAACTATTAACTACTCATTCATGGAAGTCAAGGCATGTAATGTCTAAACACACAAAACATTTCTCAAATGAACCTCAACTCATAAATATACACAGGAAATCTGAGCAACTAGGTGAATTCAGAGTGATTGTATATCTATAGAGCTGTAAAATATAAAGGATAAGACAAGGTCACATACATCTTGAGCATTTGAACAAAGTATGAATCTTGAGAAGAAAAAGTAGTCTTTTCTATTACTGTAACAAGTCTTTTACATAAGCCAATATAAACTCTGTTTTTTCATAAAACATCCAACCCCCATTACATCAGAGTTTAATCTATATATAGAAAAACATTCTTAACTACTTTCAGCCTCCTCCTCCAGCATGAGGGGAGCTCAATGACTGTCATTAACTACCCCTATCTATTTTTAACAGACTCATTAAATCCACTAAGTGTTGAGTTGTAATTACAAAGAGTCCTAATCAAACTTAAACTCTAATTCTATTCTCCTCGTAACATGATTCTTTTCTTGGTCTTTGATAGTTGTCTCCTTTAGTTTTGGCCGTGATAGCTGAGATAAGGATGCAAGGAACAAGGTTAGCATTAGACGCTGAATGTGCTGATGGTTCATTGATCATAAGAACAAACCCCTGTTTTTCCGGTCCTTGTTTCCCACCATCCTTCGAAAGTTAAGCAATATGTTCCCAGCTCTTTAATACCCCAAAATTGACGAGCATCACCATATTCCCAAATATGCTGGAAGCCTTGTTGATTGAACAGGTGTATAAGCCCAAATCCTTGTATGCATCTCCAACCAAAGCCTAACCACCGTAATAAAGTACCTTTATTAAAGCTATAACTTAAGACAAAAATTTCACCTTTATGGAGAATGCACACTTGTCATTATCTGAATGGCTCTGCTAGCCTTATGTGGTCTCCTTGATGTTCCTTAGGCATTTCCTTCAAAAATCTGCTGACCTCGTCATTAACCTGTTCATTTTCCCCATAAAACAGCACCTACAACAGTTTCATAGCGCGCTACGAAACTGTTGTTTTTGCTAAAACAGAGTGTATTTGCCTTGAATTGCTTGAACAGATGACTTCCTCAGACCTCTTCTACAAGTATTAGGGACCTAGATGACTTCAAAATGATGGAGTTTAAACAAAATTGATCAAAACTTAGAAAGGTACCTTACTCAGAATCGGCAATTTCATTTAGCAGCTAATTTATTTAGCTGTTCTTTCAATTTTGCAACCTCCTTTTCCATGGTTGTGATTTCAGCTACGACCCTCTCCATCTCAGTCATTTCTTTTTCAGTTGCCTTCCACTGGTCTTTTGTAGATGTGGTATTTCCTTCTTGAGAAATGGTGATTTTTTTATTTGGACCTTTTTTCTTGATTTCTTTTGCTTCCTCTGTTCTGGATTGTTTCTCCATTTCTCTTTGAAATCTTTCGCACAGAGAAACACCACCAGCTTCAACTCAAATGGAAAATTCAAATTTTGGAACGCAGGCTCGCTTGCAATCAGGTTCTTTTAAGGAAGAAACTCGGGCTCCTTTGCAATTTAACAGTCTTATCATACAAGCGGGTCAGTTCATGCATCATTAACAAACATCATGACACTACCATGCATTACAAAACCGTTTGAATGAATTTTATGTGCGTGGCTATGAACCTATTGGTGGAATGATGGCTCATAATCGCTTGGAAAGGACGCCAACTGACAATAAACGGACAGACACAACGACTCATTCCCCCAGACATGACATTTCGAGAATCTGCGCTGCAAAATCCCCGAATCCGCGATTTCGTAGCGCAGATAGTTATAAATTATCAAAATGCGCTACGAAATGGCTGGTTACTGACATGCTGCGAAAAAGCTAAAACATCATTGCGCTGCCAAATCAGCCAATAAAACTGCGCTGCGGAAATGCGAAAAGGGCCAGTGACATAAGCAAGATAAGACATGCCTTATACAATCATGACAGAGGATGACTAACGGTATTTGAAAATTGTTTACATCAATATCTTTGTAAAACATGATCCCTAAGTAACAAACATAGGACAACAACCATTTGACACCTATTTTTGACAATGAAATTTTTTGGACAACATTTATGTACATGTGACTGCAGTTCTAGGTGATAACAGGTCCGAAGCTCCAATGCATCTCCATGGTTGAGTGTCTCCTTAAGGAAAATGCATATCCAGGGTCATGTGTCACCTGAAGGACTCCCACAACTACATATCGACTCCCTCAACCCAAGAGTCCATGTGTCAAGTGTAAACCTCCATGCAAGAAACCAAGAAACCCCGTGCTATCTAGGGCTCAATAACCTCCTCTGAAATACCCAACTCTACTCCAAGAACATAAAATCCCTTCATGCATCAACAACATAAAATCACCAAGCTCCATACTTATCCAACACTTCGAGGGAGAATGTCTTTTGGACATCCAAACAAGGTCTAACAGCAAATAGTAAACCACCTCCAATGTTCAAGTCTTTCATGGAAGAGCATGGTCCAACCATACACCATCCACCCCATATCTTTCATTTCTTCTTTATATATATGAAGTTTTCGAGTGAATGCTCCAAGAATCACTAGCACCTTAAGGCAAAAGCACATATTAGCAGTCAGGGCCAAGTGCATGTACTAGGTGTATTTTGCGGAAAGGATACCCTCCACACACAACATACTAGCCAAACAAATCCAACTTTAATGTCTTTGGTTGTAGTCTCTCCCAAGTAGGGCAAGGTGTAGTCGACATATCATGATAATAGAAAGCCAATCAACAAAAAATGAACAATATGATGAAATATTCTTCTAGTGGCTTGTCAATTTTAAGTTGGGTGTAATAGGTTTAATTGGTAATCCAACTACAACTACTATAGGCTATCAAAGATGCCATATGAAAACAACTCTGAATCCATTAACTCTCCAATGCATTCATATTTGTCCTTATTTTACATGCTTACCAATAATTAATATTCAAATTTATTTTATGCCTTGTTCCTCTATTTATTTTTTAGAAATTAAAATTTGATGGCTTCCTTAGATATTTCCTTGACATCAGTTCTATCCCCAAAGATACCATCATAGAAAACTTGAATGCCACAAAAAAAGAAGATGATTCTCATGATTTGAACTCCAAACACATACATGCTAACATTACAAGTGGATTTTAGTTGATAGAAAATAAGGCTCTAACCCAAAGTGCTCCCTCTCATGAGTTGGGAATTGTAATCCTTGTTGATTTCAATAAAAACTGTAAATAAAATCTCTAAAGAATTTATGTAATATTCCACAAAAATATAAGCTCTTGTTAATGAAAGAGAGAGAGGGCTCTAATTAGTTAAACAAGCCATGATAGACATCATGTGTTGCATTCATATCCCAAAGGAGACTTAAATTACTCATGTGTACCATAGTGATTATGGGCTTTACTTGGCCCACAACCCCTTATTCACAATCTCCCAGCTTTTACAGTGCCTCAAATCCACTATAAGGGGCATATTTGAGAATAATTCGCTGAATTTGACTACAAATTGGTAATTTACCTATAATGGTTTTAACTTTTACTTACCAACGAATGAAGGGTGGCATTTACTAAGTAAATTCAAGCTAAATTTATAAATGACATTTATTTGTATTCTTTTATGAGAAGTGTTTCTTCTGTCTTTACCATAGTCAGCTATTTTTCTGTAATCAAAGGGCCATTATATAATACTAAATAGTTTACCTTTATACACAGCTACACTGAGTTTGAAGTTACCTAAGTGGGTTTTGTCAATATGGTGGTATGCTAGATCAGTCCAAGTGGTGCACTGCATATGACCCCCACCATGGTTCAAATATTAGCAATGGCACACACTTATGTTTGTGCTCATGCTTGTGGGTGTGCCACCACACATATTAGCAGTCAGGGCCAAGTGCATGTACTAGGTGTCTTTTGCAGAAAATATACCCTCCATACACAACCTACTAGCCAAACAAATCCAACATTAATTTCATTGGTTGTAGTCTCTCCCAAGTAGGGAAAGGCGCAATTGACATATCATGATAACATGAAACCAATCAACAAAAAATGTGGGTTCACTAAAATAAGTGTAAGTTTTATCTAATTATTCAACAAATTTTCCTTAGTATAGTGGAAAGTTAGAATGCTTGCAATGATTATGAACATGGAACAAAGTCTAGGCTATGTCACAAGGTTCATTGAACTTCAACCATAAAATTAAGTTTAAAATTTAGTGAATTCAACCAAATTCAAATGGCCAAGTGCATGTAGTAGGTGAATTTTGCGGAAAAGATACCCTCCACACACATCCTACTAGCCAAACAAATCCAACTTGAATGTCATCATTTGTAGTTTGTCCCAAGTAAGGCACGGCGTGGTCGACATATCATGATAACAAGAAGCCAATCAACAAAAAATGTGGGTTCACTAAAATAAGTGTAAGTTTTATCTAGTTATTCAACAAATTTTCCTAACAGAGTGGCAAGTTATAATGCTAGCAATGATTATGAACATGGCACAAAGTCTAGGCTATGTCACAAGGTTCACTGAACTTCAACCATAAAGTTTAAAATTCAATGGATTCAACCAAATTGAAAGGGCCCAGTTTATGTACTAGGTGTATTTTGCAAAAAATATACCCTCCACACACAACCTACTAGAAAAAAAAATCCAACATGAATGTCATTGGTTGTAGTCTCTCCCAAGTAGGGCAAGGTGCAATCGACATATCATGATAACTAGAAGTCAATCAACAAAAAATGTGGGTTCACTAAAATAAGTGTAAGTTTTATCTAATTATTCAACATATTTTCCTTAATAGAGTGGAAAGTTAGAATGCTTGCAACGATTATGAACATGGCATAAAGTCTAGGCTATGTCACAAGGTTCACTGAACTTCAACCATAAATCTTAAAATTTAGTGAATTCAACCAAATTCAAATGGCCAAGTGCATGTATTAGGTGTCTTTTGCGGAAAAGATACCCTCCACATGCATCCTACTAGCCAAAAAAATCCAACTTGAATGTCATTGGTTGTAGTCTGTCCCAAGAAGGGACAGGTACAGTCGACATATCATGATAACAAGAAGCCAACCAACAAAAAACGTGGGTTCACTAAAATAAGTGTTAGTTTTATCTAATTATTAAAAAAGATTTTCCTAACAGAGTGGCAAGTTAGAATGCTTGCAATGATTATGAACATGACACAAAGTCTAGGCTATGTCACAAGGTTCACTGAACTTCAACCATAAAGTTTAAAATTCAGTGAATTCAACCAAATTCAAATGGCCAAGTGCATGTACTAGGTGTCTTTTGCGGAAAATATACCCTCCACACACAACCTAATACCCTCCACACACAACCTACTAGCCAAACAAATCCAAATTGAATGTCATTGGTTGTAGTCTCTCCCAAGTAGGGGAAGGTACAATTGACATATCATGATAACAAGAAGCCAATAAAAAAAAATCGGGTTCACTAAAATAAGTGTAGGTTTTATCTAATTATTCAATAGATTTTCCTAATAGAGTGGCAAGTTAGAATGCTTGCAATGATTATGAACATGGCACAAAGTCTAGGCTATGTCACAAGGTTCATTGAACTTCAACCATAAAGTTTAAAATTCAGTGAATTCAACCAAATTCAAAGGTTTGTCCCAAATTCATAGAGATTCATCCCTATATCTATGCATACAAAGGTCTATAAGGTACAATGGTCTATTCAAGATGAGCACAAAAATATTAAGAGATCAGTATGGGCACAATTGAAAATTGTGGAAGACCTTAAATTCACATATATTGAATCATGTAAATTATATGGTACACATAAGAGATCTGCTAATGATTGGGTGAAGAACATCTTGGACTTATGTTTACATATCCATATCCATGGATTGCTTACATTGATCAAGAAAAATATAGAGAGAAAGATAAGTCCCCAAGGTTTTATTCCTCGGTCCTTGTTAAGGTTGTGGATCAGATGGACCAGAAAAAAATTGCATCAAACTTTCAGGACATGCTATCCTTGGTGAAGGGAAGTTGGAAAATCAAAACTCTGCTATTATTTTTACTCATAGTGAAGATCTACAAATAATTGGCATGAATCAACAATATGCACATATTTATGAGCAGCAAGACAACATTGGCTTGAAATATATCAAATCAAGAGGTTAGTAATGTCACCATTTGGTAGTAACTGCTAGCAAACCTACCTAAGGTACGATTTCACCATGGGCATCTGGATCACTTATCTCATATCACAAGAGGAGGTGTAAGAAAAGAACCAAAGGTGAAAAATTTGAGTAAGGATATTTTTGTTGGTCTTAATCCAACCCTACATCAAGGAAATGTAATTAATCATGAATACATCTAAGATGGTAGAGGTTATGGTGTAGGACTTGATCAAGCTTCTCTCCTTGAGGCAAAGATAGCCAGTGGAAATGGTAAACAGGAATTTAATTGGTATATCTATAGCTTGGGACATCACTTTAACCTTTTCCAAATGAGATCATGCTACTGTACCAATGTGGGAATTTACTTTAGTACTCTAGTAACTGTGCTTACAGTATATGTGTTCCTATATGGAAATTTATCTTTGGTTCTCAAAGGACATGAAAAACAAGTAGGCAGACAAGAAAACATACTACATGATATGGTTATGAAAGCAGTCCTTGCTACATAATCCGTTATACAACTTGGAATGTTAATGGCTTTGCCTATGGAAATGGAGGTTTGCTTGAATCAAAGATTCTGCAATGATTTGTAGTCATACAACCACAACTGGCTCTTGTATTCTTTATTTCCTCTTTGGGGAAAAAGACTCATTATTGTGGCAGTATGATTCATTTTCATGGGTCACAAGAGAGTACATTACTTGAAAGATCAACAAGCTACAGTGCTACTATCTCATTTGAGAATGCACATCTCTATGAGCAACAAGACAACATTGGCTCGAATTATATCAAATCAAGAGGCTAGTAATGTCACCATTTGGCAGTGGCTGCTAGAAAACCCACCTAAGGTATGAATTCACCATGGGCATCTGGATCGCTTATCTCATCTCACAAGAGGAGGTGTAAGAAAAGCATCAAAGTTGACAAATTGCGTGAGGATATTTTTGCTGGACTTAATCCAAACCTACACAAAGGAAATCTAATTAATCATGAATTCATCTTGGAATGTTAATGGCTTTGCCTATGGAACTATAGGTTTTCTTACAACATATATTCTACAATGATTTCTAGTCATGCAACCACAATTGGCTCTTTTATTCTTTACTTTCTCTTTGTGGACAAAGTCTCATTACTGTGGCAGTATGATTCATTTTAATGGGTCACAAGAGAGTACATTACTTGAAATAGAACCTGCTATAGTGCTTCAATCTCTACTGGTGTATATATGCAATTCCTCATCCCTTATACAACTTGGAATGTTAATGTCTTTGCCTATGGAACTGGAGGTTTGCTTAAAACACAAATTCTGTAATGATTTTGTAGTTATGCAGCCACAGCTCGATCCTGTATTCTTTACCTTCTCTTTGGGGACAAAGACTCATTAATATGGTAGTATGATTCATTTTAATGGGTCACAAGAGAATACATTACTTGAAAGAGGAACAAGATACAATTCTTCTATCTCTGTTGGTGTAGATATGCAATTCCTCATTTGAGAAAGAACATCTGTATGAGCAACAAGACAAAATTGGCTCAAATTATATCAAATCAAGAGGCTAGTAATGCCACCATTTGGCAATGGCTGCTAGCAAACCCACCTAAGGCATGACTTCACAATGGGCATCTAGATCACTTATCTCATATCACAAGAGGAGGTGTAAGAAAACCATCAAAGGTGACCAATTTGAGTGAGGATATTTTTGATGGTCTTAATCCAACCCTACACCCAGGAAATGTAGTTAATCATGAATACATCAAAGTTGGTAGAGTTTGTGGTGTAGGACTTGATCAAACTTTTCACCTTTAGGAAAAGATAGCCAGTGGAAATGATAAACAGACATTTAGTTGGTATATCTAAAACTTGGGACATTGCTTTGACTTTTTCCAAATGAGATCATGCTACTGTAACACTGTGGGAATTTACTTTAGTACTCTGGTAACTATGCTTACAGTATATGTGTCCCTATATGGCCATTTATATTTGGTTCTCAATGGACATGAAAAAGAAAGTAGGCAGATAAGAAAACATACTACATGATATGGTTATGAAAGTAGCCCTTGCTATACAGTCCCTTATACAACTTGGAATGTTAATGGATTTTCCTATGGAACTAGACGTTTTCTTAAAACAAAGATTCTGCAATGATTTTGTAGGCATGCAACCACAACTGGCTCCTGTATTCTTTACTTTCTCTTTGGGGTCAAAGACTCATTAATGTGGCAGTGTGATTCATTTTCTTGGGTCACAAGAGAGTACATTACTTGAAAGAGCAACAAGCTACAGTGCTTCTATCTCTACTGGTGTAGATGTGAAAATTTTGGGTCATATGTCGCAGGGGTTCTCTAGACATATTTGGGACCTGTGACTATAGGATGGATTGCTTGGGACAAGAAATCTTAGGTGGGGAGGACTATCATGTTCCCAAATTTTGTGAGTGCAAATTCACTAAGGATTTTTGCCAATTTTCGAAATTTTATTTTGTGAGAGAAAGAGAAACTATTATTTTAATGGGATGGTGGAAAAATAATATTTTATCGAGGAAGATTATATCAGATCTTCCATTGGTTCTCAATTGGTTTAGTTGTTTGATTCAATATTGAAGATCTGATCATAAACTATTGAAGGGAATAGTTGACATCAAAGTCTTGTTTACACTGGTCTATTCTCCTACATCAAGGGGCTAAGTATCATTATCTTGCTAGAAGGATCGAGCTCAAGGTTGGAGAGGGGGATCTAGATATTATTTCTAGTTCCCAAGCATCAAATTCAAGAAGGACGAAATTATAGCCTATAGAAGAGGTCTTATTTAGCCAATGAGAAGGAGGCCAAGTATCTTATTCATTGGCATGATTTTCTGTATGGTTTGTGGATTACATAGCCACTGTTGTGGGGTCACGTTCAACTCAGTGAAAGGGCGAGATATCAGTCCAGTGTGGAGGTTGCATTCTATTTGTTGTGGGGCTATGATTTAATGCATAATAGTGAACCAAAATAGTTGTTAATACCCCTGTTGTGTGAGTTACATTAAAGGGAAACATTTCCCTTCTATCTATTGTATGTGTTGCCTGTTTTTTGAAGAAGGGTTTGGGCATATAAACTGAGCACTATTTGCTGAATGTTACTCATTCCATTGACTAAATATATTGAAGAGAAGTGGTTTTGCTTGATTTCTAGTTGTAGCATGCACTTTGGACAAGTTTAACCTCCATTGGCCTCTCTTTTGTCTTTGTGCGTGGGTTTGAAGACAAACTAAATATCAACGAGTTTATTGTGGTTGTTAGCATGTTCATGGGCCAAGTTCTTCCTTTATTTTCAGCTGAGTAAATCCACCCTTGTTTACCATGGATTTTCTCCTTAATATTGGGTTGGTCTTGTGCATTGTGGCAGCATTTTGGGTTTCAAAGAATGAGTTCAAGAGGTGCATGTAGAAGGGACATTATTATCAGATCATGGACAATTTTTAAGTGAAGCCTAGGCATCAAGTTTTTGGGGTTATATAGCTGCTGATAAGTGGGGACGAGTTGTTTATGGAAACACCGAGCATGTGGCCATTTGGGAAGCTATGCTATCAATGTATTAAGGTTGGATCAACATTCTTGTATGATTGATATTTCACTGATATATTATGAGAATCAAGTCGAGTTTCTTTGTTGTGTTATCATGTATTTTCCCTTATAGAAAATTAATATGGTTGTTGTGTACCCTTCAATTTTCATTAATATCAGTCATAATAGTGTTTTGTTTTGCTATTCTGAGTATTACATACTGTTCTATTCACTAGAATGAAGTCTGGTTCATGTTTATGTAACTACAAATTGATTGCAAGATAAATTGGACACCTACATCAATTTACTCACCAAGTGTTGACAAAATAGTTCACTAAAAATCTCATTGAAACTAAGTAAAAACTCAGAAATTTTAAATGAAAATTGGGAAAATTTCAACTAGGAACATTACAACTTTCCTATCTTAATCAAGGGCATAGCGTTGAAACACATTCTTCACCCACCCTAATTGTTTTGATGTCCTCTTATAGGCCCTACACCTTAAAAGCATTTCAGAGGACCCTGTACCACGCTCCCATATCCAGAATAATCAATATGTTAACATATAACATCCTAATATGCATACTAAAAGGAATCAATACTTATTTTAAATGACTATATATATGACAGGAAGGAGGCATATTGACAGTATTATAATTTATTAAGACGTTGGAAGTATTGGAATTTGTTTAAATCCTCATCTAGCTAGAATATGTTAAACTTAAAATTATCTAACATAGAAATTGAAAAATTTATCAAACTTTATAAAACAAATATATATAATCTTTCAGCATAATTTCAATTTTCAAATTTTTTCAACTATTTCTAAAATTGTAAATTCAACAAATAAGATTCATACTAAATACCATGGAATTTAAGAAACTTGTAATGCATAATATTCAATCCCAATTGGATATATTTCATATCCACCAGGTCAATGACACTAAGCTTAACTCTCTTCTCCAAAACCAACTTAACAAAAACCAAAAATAAAACTAAGTAAAAAACCTTCAGGGTTTGATCCACTAGGTCAATGAAACTAAGCTTCACTCTCTTCTCCAAAACCAACTTAACAAAAACTAGAAATAAAACTAAGTAAAAAAACCTACAGTATTTGCAAACACTGATATCTAGATGCTTTGAATCCCTGTGTTTATAGCAACAGATAATTCTAGCTAAACTCTGTGCCCTCGACATTGACATAGGTGTAAGATCGCTTCTACCTTACACAAGCTTTTTCAAAAGGGAAAATTATTCCCTGTGTTGAAGACGTCTTGTGCCTTCAAGGATCACCCAAAGCTCTGCTTCTTGAACTTCTAGAAATGGTAGAGGTTCCATTCTTTAGTTTCTTGGATCTCAAACAGTGAGACAGTATTAAGTTGGTCATGGGGCGTGGTGTGAGGCGTGGAGGGGGGAAAAATTCTCTTGGGTATTTGTTTGGTTCAGATGCGCCACCAACCAAAAAGCCTGCTAATAAAACAAAGCTCACCCCAAAGGTGGTGGTGGCTTCCAATGCGGCTTAGCCTCCTCCTCCTACCACTGCACAGCTTGAAGGACAGGTAAGCAGAAAAATGAACAATTATCACAGGGTTGATGGGCATAAAAACGACAATTTCATTACTAACCGACCCTCTACAAAGGTGCATTCTACACCAAGAGGTGGATATTCACTTGGGTACCTATTTGTAGGTCATAAATTAACACCCAAGTGGAGAAATGAAGGACCCGCATGTAGATCTAGATCTCACTAGGCCCTTGTAGGTATGTTGATCCACAAGCTTCATATGATGTAAGGGAAAGAGAGGTCCTTAGGCTAGGAGTCCTAGATTATTGTTGAGGTGGAGGAGTTTGCTATTTTTGTTGTTGAAAGTATGCTCCAGAGGAGGTCCCATGAAATCAACAACCCCACATAACAGAAAACCTGAAGAAAATGAAAGAAATGAAGAAAAACCTACCTCATAGTCAGACATTGTGCACATGCATAATCACAAGGTAATGAATGATTTCAGATGAAGGCACCAGAATTCAACATGCAGAATTAGAAGGTAATCACTGATTTCGAATGAAGGCATCATAATTCAACCTTGTAGCTTTGGCTCCATTCTGAAATAAAAATAATAGTAATATTTGACCGACTCACCCTCCTCGAGTTACACTAATTCGACAAAGAAGCCCAGAGTTGTAAGAGTTTGCAAGCTATGTTTTGAGGAGACAATTAGAAGCATATTAGAGTGCATTGTGTTCTTGCATGGGTTCATTTGTAAATATACTCTATAAGTTATATATGTTAATGATTGCAATGTTTATTTATATAACGCGTTTATGATATGATTAATGATTTTTTTTTGGAAATTGGAAGAGAAAGATAAGAAAGAAATGGTATTGAGGTTTATTGTAAATCAATTAAAAATGGGGAAAATGTCTCCAAATAGCAGGTCTTTTCAAGTTTCCTTTTCCATAGGACTAAATTTTAGTTGGATCTAGGGAGTTGGCCTCAAAAACATTGATTGGGTACTATATAAATCAAGACTTGACATATCCAAGCTAGTCCATTAGATAAATTCGTCTTGGACAAAGGTTGCAAAAGCTAAGGTGCAAATCTCCCACTTTTAATGTGGGTTTTAAACTTTCCATTTGAGAATGCTAAAAACAAGGACAAGATTTTGAAAATAGGTCCTTGATTTTAAAAACTCAATATCAATGCTTAATCAATGGTGTGATTCTTTCTATTTGGGTTTGGCCTTGAACATTGAGATCTATCTTTGGGTCTAGTTATCAATTTTTCATTTCATTTATTTGTTGAGAAGGTCTTAATGGCTATAGGGGATAAGATGGTTATTTTCCAATACCACTCCCTTGAAACCCTATAAAGAGATTGTGTGCCCCACTTTTTTGTTGTAATATTTCAACCACAAGTTCTTCCTATGAGGATGTCCCTAAAGGGAGGATATGTAAAGGATGTGAAAAAAGAACAGAATTATGTGTTAAGTCAAAGGAGGGTTACATATTGTAGGTGCATCTAGAGGTATCGACAAAGGTGATGGGGAATGTAGTTTACCTCCTATTGCAACACCTCCTATTCCACCATTCGAGGTGCTAAAGGGCACTAAATTTAAGTGTCATAGGTGAAAGCTCACAAAGATATTAAAAATGAGAAGGTAGGAGTGATTTAGCATAGGATTGATTCTTCAACAATTGACCTTTTGGGTGAGATTTCCCAATAAATGAAAAAATTGAAGCGCTACCAACTACAGATTAAGTAGAGTCTGAGGAAATGTTTCCTAATATTCAAAGAGTCTCTCCATCTTTTTTCCATGAGATCCACGGAAAGTATGTTCAAGTGTTGATAACTCATGTTAAGATATCATCTTTGATTTAGGGAACATGTACTCCTTAAACAAGTGATGGAGAGTCCAACCAATGAGTAGGAAAGGTTGTTCATTTAGAAGATTGGCATCAAACAAGTACTCTCCCTCTCTGCCCAACTATAAGATGAGGAGTGTGTATATGGACTTATTATTGTAAAAAAATTCAAATATTGGATTTTCTTCGAGTTCAAGGGTTTGAAGTGGTTACCTCAACCTACAAATCTTTAAAGGAACTATGTGTTTTTCAATTAAACCCTTATGGTCAAGGAGTTAAAAAAGTGGAAGGCCTTGTGCTTATTTTTAAGGGGTTGGCCTAGGCTCACTTATGTACTAACTTCTTTGTTAAATGATAAGTGTAACTTTGGTTAATATTACAATAAAATAAATTACTCTCTTCTCACTTGTTTATTCTTGTGTATTATTGATCCCAAAAAATTAGATCATGTGATAAGTAACCTCTACTTGAAGGGTTTGTAGCAATTGTTCAATATTGTAAAAGTTTAAAATGTTTATCTTTGACTAACTTTCTAATGAACAAGGCCTTTCAAGGTATTCTAAACACATACCTAGAAAAATCATTTCTAATATTATGTGCTCCCTCTTTATTGACATCCATGGAGGAATGTTATTCTTAATAGCAAAAGCAGGTCGCACTGAATAAGTTTATTTGAGCTCTCTAAATGGATTGACACCATGAGATACTAATGAAAGCCCAAGATTATAGAGAAGCCAATGAGCCCTAAAACGCTAGTGAAGTGATGGGATAACACCAAATTCATTCAAGGAATTTAGCTTAGTGTTTTACTCCACTTAGAGTTTCAAGTTGGTAGTTTAAGAATATTCCATGGTCCTAATGAGAACATCATATAGAGAGGAAGACATGACCCATTTCTACAAGAATCAGATCCTTGTTTTCTATGGATTTATGAATACAAAACTATCTTCAATGAGGTGGATATCATCTACAACAACTTGATCCATGCATAGGTAAGTTCAAGAATCATTTCCTTGGTTAATGTTTCAAATTATTTATGTCATCCTACCTATCAAATTGTTAAGTATGTTCTTTAACACATTCCCTAACATGTCCTTTGGGTTGGATCTAGAATGTATCTCGTAATCAATGTGTTTTGCCGAAATATTTAGAATTTGAACCATATTCACTATTATCCTAGGATTTGTAATGACTTTATTTTCCCACTCTATAACCTATATTTGAGAAGGAGGGCCCTAGGTTCTCCCCCACAATTATGGTTTACTTGGAGTTGATTGGTAATAGATATATAACTATGAATGGAAGATACATACATGCATATGGAGCTACTAAGCCTCACTATTCCATTCCAAATCATGCTTTGGATAAGCTCTTTCTAAAATAAATAACCTACCAAACTACTATATATGGCCTCACATTACCATGAAGGTTAGGGAAAATAGATAATGCCCTCATTATCATATTTTTTAGCTACACACACCTTTTTTGAATTGGTCACATCATAATTCTGGTTAGAGAGAAAAAATTATTATTATCTAGACGTGGAACCAACTACAATTCATGACCTATTCTTGTATCTATTAAGTTTTTTTTTTTTTAATGTTAATGATGTTTCCTACATGAATTTGTTGAAATTTTTACATTGCTATAAACAAATTGAATCAATAAAAAAAGATTTAGGGTCTCTTGCATATGCAACAAAGGAGGATGTCATTGCAATAGTTTGGGGCTTGAGAGGAGGGGTCGTGTACATGGGGTTGTCTTTGGAGTCACTCCAACTGAATTGTTTGGAAAAGAGTGTGCTTACAAGAAGAAATTGCATAATACAAAAGAGAAATTGAGAGAAAAATACAAGGAACTTGGAATATTTAAAGAAACTATTGAAAAATTAATGGAATTGAAAGTTTCCACAGAGGTGGCAAAAGAAAATGGTTGAGTTGATCCAAAACCAATCGAAAATGTAATAATTACACATGTCAACAATTTTTTTTATGTCCATATTTGGAGATTGGAATTTTAAAAGCACAGTGTCAATATGAACATTATTGCATTGTTGTATGATGTGTGATTTATCAAACGTTGTTTTTGTAGCTTAACCCTTCATCATCCGATTTAATGATATTCATGAAAACTATTTATTTTTGAGAAAATTTATCTGAGCGTTATCTAGGCTTTGAAAAAACAAGCTCCATTGAATTTAGGATAACATATTCTTGACAAAATTGGTGACTCAATAACATAGGTAAGTTCTATGCTTGTTTATTTTCTTATTTAATATTATCTTCTTTTTTTGTGGAATCTTGCAAGAATTTCTTTATTGGCAAGGTCAATTGCAATTACTACCTTCAAATACAGAGTTGAAGGGAAAAAATGTTTACTTACATATTTTAATGGTCAAGTGAAGGTTTCAAAGGGTTACATAAAAAAATTAAACCAATTTTTGTCATCCCCGATGGAGAATAATTAAGAGAAGGATATTATTTTGTGTGCTCATAATCAATTTTGCTTGATCTTGATTATGAAAACAAGATTAATCATAGAAGTAATCAATGCGAGAATTTCGCAGATGCACTTAACACTTCTATATGTTGGAAGAGCAATGAAATTCAATTGATCAGTGATTGAGAGCAACGAATTGAGGAATTACTATCCCAACCATTGATTATGATATTAACAACTCTTCTTCAAGAGGAACAATGGATGGCAAGTTCTAAAGTTGAGTTTTAGTATTCTTATTAATTATGGATTGAGTTCATTTATAACTTTAATTTGATTGAATTTATGGAGTTCCTTTCAAACTGTAAAATTGAATCTATATGCAACATTGAGACTTTGAAAATAATTGCAAGTGTTGAAACCTTACTTTATTCCAATGAAATTAGATGAATTTGTGGACATTAAAAGACCATATTGTTTCCCTTTGAAAACAAATATGTGGAGGATATTCAGGGGAAATGTGATTGTCCATAAAATTTAGATCATATTTGGGGACCTTGTGGCTCTTTTCATTGGACGCTAGTAGTGCTTGGAGGTTGTATTTGTAGGAGTTAGCAGACAAAAACCTCATATGACTAAGAAGATTAGTGTTGGATCACTTATGGTTATAGAGAAAGGATTAGGGGTTCTAAGAGTTAAGGGGTTGAAGGGTTTAGCAGTCATGGGTCAAGGGTAAAGGGTAAAAGGTTAAGGGTTAGGGGGTTGAGGTCTAGGGAGATTATGGGCTATATTTTAATGTCTTAGTGGTTAAGGGATTCAAGGGTTAAGGATTAAACACTAAGGGCTTAGGGGTGAGGCTTAAGTTCTTAAGGGTTATGGGCTTTAGGTGTAAATAGGTTAAGGGATGAGGGGTTTAGGGGCTAAGGGTTAAGGGTTAAGGTTCAAGGTTTAAGAGGATAAGATGTTAAGGCTTATTGGATTCAGGGATTCTAAGTTAGGGGTTATGGGTTAAGGGGTTAGTGACTTAGGGTTTCATGGTTTATGAGTTATGTGTATGGGTTAAGGGATTTTGGATTTTTGTTTAAGGGGATAGGGCATTTAGTTATTATGGGTCATGAAAAAGGGGCCTATAATCCCCTTATCACAACTATTGGGGTTCACCTATCAATTTCTCTAATCCCCTTGGCCCCTATGGAATGAGGTCCTAAGGCTCCTTCTCATTCTCTAATGTTTTGATTATAGATATCAATAAATGATGCTAAAATCTCTCACTTCTACCCATCCATGCTCAATCTAGATTCCAACTTATTTGAAAGCAAGAAAACATAAAGGAAACATGCCAAGATGTCATAGGTGCTAGGGTGTACCAACATGTGCCAAGGAGTGTCAACGAGTGCTAGGGAATCACAAAGGAGAACTAGGTCAAAATGCATGGAAATGAATGAATAAGAGTTTGTGACAAGGAGAAGCAACAAGCTATAAGTGTGCTAAGGATAGAGGGACAAGGTATGCTAGGTAGTGTCAAGGAATGTTAGAGTGCTAGGGAGACATGCCAATATGTGCGAGGTGATAGGGTGTGCCAATGTGTGCACGTGACTGTTAGGGAGTGTCAGGGAAACACAAGGAAGCACTAGGTAAAAATTCATAGACATGAACGAATAGGAGTGTGTGACAGGGAGTGCCAATGAGTCCTAGGTGTGTTAAGGAGGAAGTGACAACATTAAATGCTATGTAGTGCCAAGTTATGCTAAACTACCAAGGCGTGTCAAGAAGTGCTACGGTGTGTTAGGGAGCGTCAAAGTATGCAAAGGAATGTAGGGCATGCTAACACATGCCACATAGTGATAAGGCATTCTAAGACATGTTAGGTGCTATGCATGTTAGTATGTAATTTGTGTTGGTTAGTTGTTTTATGTACATGGTTGGGTGTGATGAGCCTTGTATTGGTAACTTTTTAAGTGGGATGAGTTGCAATTGGACATGAGTAGCCTAAGATGAGTTACAAGTAGTTCTTAGATGAAAACACATACAAATCTGGGTTTGTTCTTAGAATCTTTGATGTAAACACACTCAAGTTCCACAAAACATCTACTTTTCAAAACAAAATCTACACACATAAGGGAATCAACTAGTGCACATGAAAAAAATTAACTTTTTCAAACCGTTTTTGTTATATTACAAACTATAATAGGACAAGTTAGATCTCTTGTACCAGGGATCGTGGCCCTTTATAATCACATTGATACAAGGAATACAACTCGGGCTTGGTGTTAGTCCTTTGACAACCATTATACCTTGAACAAGAAAAAACTTGACCTACTTGCTGATGGTGGTCACACACAGCCCTTTTAGTACACATCTCCTTAACACATCTGGTAGTTCTTGTTGCCTCCCATTATGCAACTCCTCAATATGCCTCTATCAATGAACTCAAATCCTTTAGGTTACTGAACTCGACTAAACATTTTCTTTCCCTCTAGATAAATCATTTTTCCTTCAAGGTCTGCAACATTTAGGATCTTCGATCAGTTTTTCACAACTCTCTTTTTGAACAACTCTTTGATCTACCCTTTTTTTTCCATGTTGTTGTTGCAAGATGACAAGTCTAGGGCTAAATAGGTCACCCTTGTTCTCACCAATACAATCCTCTATAATACAATGAGAGAGGGCTAGTTGGCTAGACCACTTGAATTCTACTTTAGTCCTTAAAAGTCTACACGTCCTTAGGCTCAATACACCTGCCCTTCTACTAGTCTTGTTGTCCTTCACAAGTACATGACCTAGGGATATTCTTTGACAATCACCAAATAACCCTCCAACTATACTAAGTTTGCTATCAATTTTCCCAACCACTTTCAATTCGTTTACCAATCTAGGGCCCACAACACTTCCCTCATCTAGGGCTCTTCAAATCTACCACCTAATAGTGATTCAATTTCTCTCAAAATCACTATTCTTGTGTCCCTGTTTCTTTATTGTCCAATCTATGAACAAATCTGAAATACTCCTCTTATCATCATTCTAACAATATGTATATGACTGAACTAGGGTCACAAATCATCCACTAAAAATCCATTAACTAATTGTTTATAGGTTGCTTTAGATCTTTGTCCAAAACTCTATGGACAGTCCACCAAAATTAGCTCCTCTTCATGTCAATCCATTCCTGATATGGCACATTTCTTCTGTTTAATATTCTACTCAGATTCCACCCTCCTTTAGATCTGTTATCTCCACACATACTTCTCCAAACCATCTTCTAAATTTGTGGCCTACATTGTAGAGATATACCTCACTATAAGGGTCACGACCCCTCTTCTTCTAAGCAGATTTGTCACAATCTTAAGGGCATACCTTATGGACTGAACATGCTAGGAAACTTCCCTAACTAGGGAATTATACTTATATTATAATTTCTTTAGAACAAATCCTATCCACCCATAGAAAAAACAAAAACTATTTCCTCCATAAGAGACTTGACCTAGCTCATCTGGATCCATAGGTTTTGGACATTTATTTTATTGAATATTGACCTGAACTTTAGATCTATACGACCCTCAAACTACGATTACCTCAGTCAATATTACACTTGCAATTAGTTCCGTTCTGGCCCTAAATTCTGGTACATTCCCTCCTCCATTTGTGTTGGTCTTTATAACATACCTTCCAATCTACTAACCACCACAAGACAAGGTATCAACCCTCTCTACTATTTTAGATAGCGAGTATGGGGTGTGCTAAGTGTCGGGGAGTGCTAGGGAGTGCCAAAGCATGCCAATAAATTCAGGGGATGCCAACATGTGCTACATAGTGCCAAGGGATTATTAGGCATGCCAGATGTTATGGCATGTCAAGATGTAAAATTTGTTGCTTAGTTTTTTAATTTTATGACCACGGTTGGATGTGAACCTTGTCTTCATAACTTGTTAAGTGGGATAAGTTGCAATTATACATGAGTAGCCTAAGATGAGTTATAAGAAGTTCTTAGGTGAACAAGGCATAGTCGAGTTGTAGTAATTGTAACTTGGTCAAAATGATGTTATAGTTGAGGTAGGATTTTCTTGGGTTCCCATGTTGTAAAAAATGTAAGGGTAGTTGTGAGGAGTGCTAGGGTTTGCTAAGGAATGAAAAGGCATGCTAAACATGCCAGAAAATTTTGTGTTCTGATGGTTTGATCTAATTTTATGGTGTTATTTTTATTTTCCTCTTTTGCTAGCACTATTTTTCCTAGTTTGGAACATTACAGCCAGCGAGTTCCAGGTGTGATAAGGAGGGAGTGACAAGGTATGCTATGCATTGTTTCGAAGGCATGCTAGAGTGATAGGGAAGCATACGAAGATGTGCAAAGTGCTAAGGTGTGCCAATGTGTGCCAAAGAGTGTGAGGGAGTGCCATAGAAACATAAGGGAGCACTAGGTCAAAATGCATGGAAATGAATGAATAACATTGTGTGGCAGGGAGTGTCAACGAGTTCCAAGTGTGCTAAGGAGAGAGTGACACAGTGTACTAGGTTGCGCTAATTCATGCTATATTGCTAGGGCAACATGCAGCCAAGATATGCCAGGTTCCAAGGTGTGTCAACATGTGCTAGGACATGTTAGGGAGTTCCAGGGAAACAAAAGGGAGAACTAGGTAAAATTAGTGCATGAAAATGAAAAACTAAGAGTTTGTGATAGGAAGTGACTGTGAGATATAGGTGTACTGAGGGAGTAACTAGGTATGGTAGGCAGTGCTAAGGCATGCTAGAGGCCACAAAAACATGCCAAGATGTGCCATATGTTAGGGTTTGCCAATGCATGATAGTGAGTGTTATGGAGTGCCAAGGAAACAAAAGGGATCACTAGTTTCAAATACATGGAAATGAATGAATAAGAGTGTGTGACAGGGAATGTTAGTGAGTTCCAGGTGTGGTAAGGAGGGAGTGAAAATATATGTTAGGTAGTGGCAAGGAATGCTAGAGTGCCAAGGAAACATACCAATATGTGCCATGTGCCAAGGTGCGTCAAGGCGTGCCAGCGAATGTTAGGGAGTGGCACAAAAACACAAGGGAGAACTAGCTCAAAATGCATGGAAATAGATAAGAGTGTGTGATAGGGAGTGTCAATGAGTTCCAAGTGTTGTAAGGAGGGAGTGACAAGGTTATCTGATAGGCAGTGCCAAGGCATGCTAGAGTTCCAGGGCAGTCAGAGAGTGCTAGGGTGTGCTAGGGATTGCAAAGCATGCCAAGAAATGTAGGGGATGCTAACACCCACCACATAGGGCTAAGGGATTGTTAGACATTCCATGTGTTATGGAATGTCAAGATGTAAACTGTGTTTCTTAGTTTTTTTATGGCCATGGTTGGACGTGAGCCTTGAATTGGTAACTTGTTAAGTGGGATGATTTGAGATTGGACATGAGTAGCTTAATATGTGTTATAGCAAGTTATTAGGTGAACAAGGCATAGTCTAGCTGTAGTAACTATAACATGGTTAAACTGTTGTAGTCGGGGCAGGACTTGGTTGGGTTCCGGCCAAGTCTAAAAAAAAGTAAGGGTAGTTGTGAGGGCATGATACCCGAGTGTCAGGGCATGAAACATAATGAAAAGGTGTGCTAACACATGGTAGATAGTGTCAATTGATGGTGAGGAGTGTTAGGGAGAGTCAGGGGAACACAAGGGAGAACTAGATCAAAATTCTTGGAAATGAACAAATAAGAGTGTGTGCCAAGGAGTCTCAATGAATTCCAGGTGTACCAAGGATGAAGTATTTTAGGATAAGTTCATAATAGGACTTTTAGGAGGAAAGCCTATGGTTTTGGTGAGGCGTGGACAAAGCAATATCAGAGAAAGGGAGACTTTCCATTGGGCACAATATTGTTTTGCTAATGAATTGGTTGGGTTCCCAAGTCACAAAAAAAGTAAGGTTATCTGTGAGGGAATTAGTTTCAGTGAGTTCAGTCTATCACCAGTACTCAAATATGATCTTACAAGGTGTTCTTAGGGTGTCAAGTCAAATTCTTTTCATTTCAGTGAGTCTTCAAATAAAAATTTGGTCACTGGCTAGTGTGTGTAGGGCTATTTCTACTCTCTCAAGAATTTCATATGTCAGTCACTTTCATCGCTCAGTTGAGTCTACCATCATGAAAACATCATTAATATCACTTCAGTCAAATCATTATGGTCTCCATTCAGCTTAGTGTCACCATTAGGTCATTAGGGTTAAGGTCACAAAATCAGTCATTTCATGTATAAATCTAGGAAATGAGGAGTAGAAATAGGTAAATTTGTTCAATAACACTTGATTTCAAATGTAATTTATGTTTTTATATGTAATAATGTTTCTAAGGTTCTAAAGTTACAAGAACAGGTCCTAAGTCTACAAAACTAAAAAAGAAAGTGAGTTGGTGAGGTGGGCCATCCTACCTCATTAATCACTTAGACACCAAAAGAAAATTATAAAAGCACATGGAGGAGCTCATTCACACTCATTTGCACTTTTCTACCATCCTAGAATCGAGATACTCCCTCTCATTTGAAAGAAATTTTGATTCCATAGCCCTCACTGGAAAAAATTGACTCTCATTTCACACAGAGAGCCTTCGCTGCGCACCTGGACAACACACTACACAGAGGAAGCCTTCACTGCACATGGGGTGGAGTTGTCCAAAATTGTCGTTTGACCACTAAAATTCATTTTTAAAATCTCCTCTTCATTCATTTCATCCTCCAAGCTCTATAACAGGTAAGGTTAATCATTTACATTCCTTCCTTTGCCTCATATGTTAATAAAATGATCAAATACTTCTTCTTCTATGGTTTACATGATTTTCATGGTTTTGATCCTCAAATGATGAGTTTCTACCCTAAACCCTAGATTCCTTGTCCCTACACCTTTGTGTGTAGCTAATACACCATTTCCATCCATCACAAAGCCTTATCCCCTCATTTATCATTTTCCTCTAAACCCTAATCTACCCTATCTCTTTCTAGGATAGGCCTATGTTTTGGCCTTTTCCACCCCCTCCCCTCACTCATTTCCCAAAATTCCCTTTTCCCCTATTCACTGACATCATCTCCTACGCTCCTAAATTTCCTTACAAATTTAGGCAACTCCTAAGTCCACCATACCACCTCATTCCCTCACATCAACAAATTTCACTGTTTTGCTTGCCTTTCACCTAGGGTTTGAAGTATGGAGCCTGACTCATCACCATCAGAGAAGAGGAAGTACAATAAGGGGGGAAAGATAATGAGGTTTGAAACCTCTAATTGCAATGAAATTACCTCCTCCCCATTCGTCATGAAATGCTTTAAGATATCAATTGTTTATGGTTTGTCAAAGAGTGTAGGAAGTAGGTTACCATGAGCATCTCATAGGTATATTTTCCCTCACCTTGAAGGAAGAAAATATCGCCATTGCAAGAAATGATTTCATGGTTTCAGTGGATGCATCTCTTAGGCTATAGGTAGACCAAACCATGGTGAAAATTGGTTCAAAGGCATGAACCTAGACCTAGAAGAGTACAAACCCTACTTGAAATCACAATACGAAGGAGCTCACTCACATGTTTTCCCATTCAGATATTTGTTGGAGAGATATGCACCATTGATGAAGGCTATCATGAAGTTCTTCACATGTGAGGGAATATTTTCTAGGCTATATCAATACGACATAAGATTACTCATGCACTTTATAGCTGCCAAGTCTCTAAATTTGTCCAACTACTTGTATAGAAGCCTAACCGAAATGTCTGAAATGGTACAATTGAAAGGAAAAGTGCATTATCCCAGCCTCTTTCACCATAGCCTGATAAAGGTTATAGTAATCCATCAGTGGAAAGAGAATAACATGACATGGGACACCCTCATTGAGGTAGCCTTGAAAACACATATACCCACTTCACCAAGCCAACACCAAACCATGTTCGTACAACCCATGGAGGTGGGGTCATCAAGAAAACATGATGATATTTCCAAGGAACCTAGGCATGAGGTTACCAAGACATTTCAGAGAGGCAGAAGCCTTATATTTTCTCCTCAAATTGATGAAAGGACCAAGCCTAATACATCAGCAAAGCAGGTATTACCATCACATCATGAGGCTTCTTTGCATGATGAGGAGCCCATTGAGCATGAATTTGACCTAGTTGACTTGGAGGAAAATGATGAGCATCAAGCCTTGCAACAATTCATCAAAGAGCAGGATTCTCAGATCATGGAGCTCAAGGAAAATTTGGAAAGGGCCAAATTCATCATTTCATTCCTTAAGCAAGAAAACAATCAACTTAAGGAAAAACAACTAGTCATGGAGAAAGAGAAATTCAAAGCCAAGAAACAAGATATGAAAGGAAAGGAAGTGGTGGAACATGAGGACACTGAGCAACATGAAGGAAATGTGGCAATTAAGAGACCAAGGACAATGGATCTTAGGAAGGCACTTCAGAGGGAAAGAGAACAAAAGCCACCAATGGAAGAATTGACCTTTGAAGAGAGGATTTCCATGGAAAGAAATGAGGATAGGGAGTTTTGGCTTGAAAAATTAAATTGAAACCTTGAGAATATCCTTGATAAGTCCAACAAGGATAACAAGTTTCAAACGAAAATGTCCATCCATTATTACACAATGAATCAGGTTGCCAAGGTCAAAATCAAGCATTTGAAGGAAAAACTCAAGGAAACCCTAATCAGCCAAGAGGAGAAGGGTAAGTTATATTTGCTTGATGATGCATCCACGATTTCATAAAATACCTCATCAGGCATCTCTAAACAGATTTTGGGAGGATTTGGAGAAAATTTTGTGTTTTGGTGCAGACTAGTGCAAACTTGTAATTTTTTGGTAATTTTCTGTCTACAAGTGCAACGAGCTCACACTGTGCTTATTCCTCAGGGTTCCAAATAATGGAAATATTATGACCCCCTATCAAAACCCATTTTCCAACTTTCCTAGTCTATGGCTCATTTTTTGAGAAATTTTCAAAAAACAGGCGAAACATCACCTTTCTGCCCCTGATTTTCCATTTTGCTGCACACCTGGAGACACCTTGGGAGAATGGCCATATCTCAGCCAAACATGGGTCATTTTGAATGCAAACATACTCTAAAGACATATATCCTCTCCCATATTTCTAGAAAAGGCTTCAGATCAGAATTTGGACTTCAGAACGATGCTCAAAAATGGCCTCCAACAACTCACTACACACCTAGACATTTTTGAGATTTTTGTAAAATTTTCATTGTGTAATTTTTTGTAATTCCTAGTTTAACTTTGGTAAAAGTCAAAAGGGTGAAGTAGATGAATGTGAGGAGTAAAATTAAATGTAAGTAATTGGTGGTTAGTATTTTTAATTTGTTTTGATGTAAATTTGACCTCATTTGTGAGAGAGGTTGGAGTCAAACTTAATTGTAGAAGTTGTTTTTAACTTCTCTAGACAGTAGGGTTTGGTTAGAACACCTCATGGAATAGTTCCTAGAGTCATGGATTTGACCCCTAAGGGTGGGGATATGTTGTTTATTCTCTTTATGTATCAGTTTCTCGGTGATAGAATGGGATGGATTTTGGAGGAGAGAACTATTGTAGCTTGTACTTGGACATTTTTTGGAAATCAAAGGACATAGTTTGCAACTATTATCTAGGAATTCATGTGCAATAAGTTTTTGATGTTATTTTTTCTTTGTTATAGCTTTATATGAAAGATATTCATCTTCTCTTTGCATTCATAAATCTTTCAATGGTTTTCCTTATAGTTTATAAACAAAAATCTTTTCATCAGCTCTGTTTTGATGGAAAAATCATTATGTGTTACTTTATTTCTTGCTCAATGAATTCATGTTTCATGCTCATTAAGACATTTTGCTTCTTCTAAACACTACATTACATTGACAAACCCTAAGATTCATCACAAAAATAATTCTACCTTTCTCCTTTATATATTTTTTGTTGTAACCCTTTGATCCTCTGACCTAGCTACCTGGTTTTTCTCCCTTATGCAACAACAAAACCTTAAATTTTCCAAAACTCACCTGAGGCTAGCTATCTAGCCTAAAATCCTTTACATTCCAGTCATCTCTTGGTTGTGATTTCATAGAGATAGCCCTCTTTGGTTTGGTAGGGCTACCTACCAATCTAAAAGCTTGGTTTGTGGTTACCTTTGTTGATCTCCTCAACAGCCTAGGACATTGTGGAGGATAACAGAGGGCATGACAACTAGGAGTGCCAAGGTGTTCTAGTGAATGTAAGGTTCCCAAGTCATGGAAAAATGTAATGCTAGTTATGAGGTCATGACTACCAAGGTGTGTTAGGGAATACTAGGGCATGCTAACATGTTCCATATAGTATGAAGACATGTCAAACAAGCTAAGATGTGCCAAGTGTTAAGGCATGCCAAGATGTACAAGGGTGTGACAATGCATGTTAGGGACTGTTAAGGCAACAAAAGGGAGGAAAAAGTTAAAATGCAAGGAAATGAGCACATAATAGGGTTAATAATTCATTAATTTACCTTTTCCACGAGGGGCATGCTAGGCACACAAACACTAGGTGCCAATAGTTTCCAAGTGCCAAGTGTCAATGCATTCTAAGTGCCAAATCTTCCTCCATTTCTTCTCATCTAGTTTCCAATAATTGATCTCAAATAACTTTAATAATAAACCATCCCAAAGGATACCAAATCATCTCAATGCATGGAAAACATGCTAAGACTTGCCAAGTGCCAATGTGCGTCAGGGAATGTGATGCATGCTATGAAGTGGAAGAGAATATCAAAGAGTGATATGGTGTGCCAAAGAGTGCCAATGCATGTTGAGTAGTGTTAGGGAGTATTAGGACAACACAAGATAGAACTAGGTCAAAATGCATGGAATTGAATGAATACGAGGGTGTGTCGGGGAGTGTCAAAGAGTGCTAGCTGTCATGCCAAGGCAGGAGTGACAAGGTATGCTAAGCACGAGTAAGGCATGCTAGTGAATATTAGGGAATGTCAAGAAGTTATAAAGTGTGCTAGGTAGTTATGGGGTGTGCTAACATGTGCCAAATAGTGCTAAGGCATGCCAGGTGCTAAGACATGCTAGGATGTGCAAGGTGCCAGAGTATGCCAATATGTGTCAAGGAGTTTCAAGGCAACAAAAGGAGTAACTAAGCTAAAATGCAAGGAAATGAACACATAATAGGGTTAATAAGTCAGGAAATTATATTTTTCGAAAGGGGCATGCTAGGCACACTAATAATATGTTCCAATACATGCCAAGTGCCAATGTGTGCCAGGTGCTAATTTTTGTCCATGCAATGTTATGCCAAGGTGTTCAAGGGCATGCTAGGGACTACGGGGCATGCCAACACATGATAGGGGAGTTCTATGCTATGCTAGGGCATTCCAATATGTGCTTGGGCATCCTACTCATGGCAATATGTTCTAGGTACAAATATGTTGCAGGTACAAAGATGTTCCAAGACATGCGAGGTGCCAAGGAATGTTAATGTATTGTTCCAAAGCATGTTAAGGTGTGTCATGAGTGTTGAGGAGTGCTAGGTCTCTCGCATTAATAGAATTGATAAAGCTTGATTATTTATTAAATAATATAGTTCCTACACACACTAGTGGAACTTATTTAAAGGAAATTTTCTAGATAATAAACCTAATAGAGATGAATCATGTGTTGACTCATAGGAAAACTATATTCTTATTACTTGAGGGAAATGATACACACTACTTACTTCTTAACAAATTGACTGACTATTGTAACCACTGTGACCTTGGACACATAATGAAAAGTACTCCACAACAATGGTCTTAAATCGTTATCTTTTGACAAAAAATATAGTAACAGGTATATAGCATCATCAAAAACTGATTGGAATGATTAATGATAGATCTGAGACTTTTGCAATCCATATTGGAGATGAAAGTCTCTCAGATTAATCACATCATTAGGTTTGGGTCAATGTTTTTAACCAACTAATGTGGTTCTTCCTCGAGACAAGGTGAAAAAAACACAAAATCTTTGAGAATAAATAGCAGGGATGCATCATAGCCCAGGGCCAGTCATTGGAAAACTAACAATTGACAACTAGCCGTTGGAGATTAGGTAAAATGAGATTCAAAAAATGGAACTATTTGATATTCTCATTTTAGTTATAAATTATTTAATATTCTATTTTTAGTTATGACTTATTAATATTTTAGTTCTGGTAAATTAGTAATAATAGTAATAAGTTGTCAAGATAAACTAAGATCTTATTCTCAAATATCCATGCTATTTATTCTCAAAGATTGTATGATTTTTTTCACCTTGTCCTCAGGATGAACCACATTAATTGGTTCAAAACGTTGACGCAATCCTAATGATGTGATTAATCCGAAATACTTTCATCTACAATCATCAATGGTTTATGTATTCAAGCTTCTGTGATCCACAATGAATTAAGAAAAGTCTTTCGGTATAAATCACACAAGATAAATTTTTGGCTAATTTTCAATGAAGAATATCTTCATGCTAGTTCTCATCATTTCCCAGCTCAAAAGCTTGGTGTTCTCAACACCTTAACAACTAGAGCTTTAAGAGTTTATGATGTCAACCACCTCAATGAAGAGAAAGCACATCTCCTAAGTGTTTTCTTTAATAATGGGTATAGTAGACACCAATGTACTAAGGCTTTCCTTAGAGCTGAAAAAGGTCCTAAGGCTAAGAAAGATACCAAGGATCAATTTTCTGGTGTTCGTCTTCCTTTTATCCAAGGGACCACTGATAAGATTGCGAGAATCCTAAGGAAGCGTAAGCTGCCTTCAACCTTTAGGCCTTTAAATACCATCTGGAGCTCCCTTAGATCTATAAAAGATCTAGTGGACCCAAATAACATGAAGGATGTTTACATTATCCCATGCTCTTGTGGGACTCCCTACATTGGTGAGACTGGTCGCTCAATTAATCAAAGGATTCGTGAGCATGCTGCTAACATCAAGCGTGGCAGGACCTACTCCTCTACTTTGGCGGAGCATGCAGATAAATCTAAGCATCACATTTTCATTGAGTAGGCCCAAGTCATTACTAGGGTTAGTCATTTCCATCAGGGTAAATTAAGGGAGGCCCTAGAAATTGAAAAAATACCTAATAATTTGAATAGAGATGATGGTTGGAATATTGGTAGAAGTTGGGTCCCTGTCTTGTCCTCCTAGTTTTTAGGCTTCTTTTTGAGATTTATTTTGTTTGTTTGTTTACCTATGTAGGTATTGGCATCCTTTTTATAGTATTTGTTGTTGATTTATTATTCATTAGAGTTTATTTTTTTGATCCTTCGTGTTTTCATGTATTTTATCATCCTATTCGTTCTTAACTGCTTTTAGTATTTTTGTTATTTGTTTAATGGGCCTCAACCCCATATTTTATTGTTGACCCTATTTTATATATTGATTACTTTT
>APFE030356651.1:107181-136802 GCA_000404065.3 Pinus taeda | reverse complement strand
ATCATAGTTTAAATATTATTGTTCAAATATAGTCATTACTTGGAAATTATGTTTCTACATTGCTCTCTATTTAACCTTTGCCATGGTCTGCCTCTTCATCGGGTCTTGATGATGAACCATGCTTGTTGGTTTGAAACTCGTCGACCAAAAATTTCTCTTATGTGATTTCTAACAAAAGACTTTGCTTAAATGATCAATGATGATGAACATTTTTTGATCCTCACCAAAAATAACCAAAAAGAGCATTGGTGAGGGTCAATAAAGGATCATCACTAGAAGTGTCACCAAAGAGAGAATTGGTGATGGGTCTTTAACGACCCTTACCAAAAGTGTCACCAAAGAGAGAATTAGTGACGGGCCTTTAACGACCCTCACCAAAAGTGTCATTGAAAATGGATTTGGTGAAAAATGTTAAAGGACCATCATTGTATACACTTACAACAACGATTTTTTAAAGATTGCCATCATATGCGACATTGGTAATGGACCTTAAAGGTCCGTCACAGACATGAAGCATCGTAAAAAACTCATTGGAATGATCAATGATGACGAACATTTATTGACAGTCACCAAAAGTAACCAAAAATATCATTGGTGATAGTTAATAAAATATCATCACTAGAAGTGTCACCAAAGAGAGAATTAGTGATGTGCCACTTTAACGACCCTAACCAAAAGTGTCACCAAAGAGAGAATTAGTGACGAGCATATAATGACCCTCACCAAAAGTGTCATTGAAAATGGCTTTGGTGACAAACCTTAAAGGACCATCACTATATACAATTACAACAATGCTTTTTTAAACACCATCACCATATGTGACATTGGTGATGGACCTTAAAGGTCTTTCATAGGCATAACCCTCACCAATGACCTTTTTTCTTATAGTGCATCTTCTTCAAACCGACCTCCCTACCCAGAGAGGCTAGTTATGGAGAGGAGTGACCCCAAGTCCAGTTTGGCATTTGAGTTGAGGAATATTTTCATAAGGGTACCTCTGCTTTAGGCTATTAGAGAGATCCCCATCTGCACAAAAATAATTAGGGAACTCTGTCTCAAAAATCCAGGGAGGAAGAGAGCAAAACCTTAGACCATTCAATTTGTTGGCTGAGCGGTCGACTTAATGATAGGATGTGCACAAAGGGAAAAGTATATCAATCCTGGAAACCCAGTTATCTCTATTCATATAGGTGGTATCCTTGTCCTCAATGTGATAATAGACCTGGGTGCGGCCATCAATGTCATGGCTAGGAAAGCCATGGATCAGCTTAGGGTGGTCCATATTTGTCCTACCCCTACTGTGCTTGAACTTGCAGATAGATTAAAAATCAAGCCATAAGGTGTATTGGATGATGTGGTTGTCTCCATAGACTGTTGGGAATACCTCTCAAACTTTATTGTCCTTTAGCCAAAATATCCTGTGGGTGGACATCCCTTGATTCTGGGGCAACCATGGCTTGCCACCACCGATGCTTACATTGGATGTTGCTCTGGTGATATGTATATTTCACATGGAGACTCTAGAAATAAATTCACCTTATACCCACCTACTAGATCTATTCAGGAGCTCAAGGACACTTTGTGGTTATATTACGACAATAGTGATGAGGAGACTCAACTATTTCTTTGATCCACCATTACACAGAGTCTACCCAAGAGGGTGAGTTACAATATTTCTTAAATAATTTGGACACAATGCCTAATTTTGACATGTTTCGTCAAATATTTAGTCCAGATTTTCAAGAAAATTTTGATTCTCAACCCTCCTCATCTCCAGTCTTAGTAGCATATTGCTGCACTCTTGAGCTCAAGACTACTCGTGTTGAAATTAGTTCAGGCAAATCCTTACATATCAGTTTAGACATGGACTCATCTCAACGAGAGTAGCTTGTTGATTTTTTGCGTGATCACATGGATGGATTTGCATGGAGTTATAAGGACATGAAAGGCATACCTCCTAAAACCTGGACTCACCATATTCATATTCAGGAGGGAGCCCAACCAGTTCGTCAACCTCAAAGGTGCACGAAACTTCCACTAATTAATGTTGTGAAAGAAGAATTACAAAATCTCTTAGATGCTAACTTTATATATCCTATATCCGATAGCCAGTGGGTCTCCCCGTTGGTAATAATTCCGAAAAAGGATGACTGATGGCACATCTACATTGATTATTGAAAACTTAATAAAACCACTCTCAAGGATTACTTTTGCCTTCCTTTTATTGATCAGGTACTAGATACCCTTTTTGGTAAAATGTACTTTTGATTTTTAGATGGCTTCACTGGTTACAACTAAATTCAGATCGCATCCACAGAGCAAGATAAGACCACCTTTACATGTCCATGGGGTAAATTTGTTTATTGAGTGCTTCCCTTTGGGTTATTAATGCCCCAACCACCTTTCAAAGGGCTGTGCTGGCCATTTTGTTGATCTCGAGTGTGTTGAGATCTATATGGATGATTTTTTAGTGTTTGGTAACTCATTCCAGGAAGCCCTCAAAATCTTACAAAAAGTTATTTTACGTTGCCAAGAAGCTCACCTTGGTTTGAGTGATAAAAAGTGTAGATTAATGTGCAAAGCAAGAGTAGTCCTTAGACATTTGGTTTTCAACAAAGGTATCCAGGTAGACCCACCAAAATAGAAGTTATCTTGCACCTTCCTGCACCCAAAACATAAAGGGAAGTAAGAGGATTCCTGGGACATGTGAGCTATTATAGGAGACTCATTGAGAACTTTTCTAGGATAGTTGCACCCCTTTTCTGATTGTTAGCCAAGGATAGTGAGTTTCTTTGGTCCACAACTTGCTAATAGTCTTTTGAGACATTAAAGGAAAAATTAGTGCAGGCACCAGTTTTGTGAGGTCCCAACTGGTCCCTTCCATTCCATATTTCCTCTGATGCCTCAGATAGCACTATTGGCAATTTGGCGCAACTTTAGGACAAGAAGAAAATAAACAATCCGTTATTTACTTCATTAGTAAAAAGATTTCACCTGCTAAATTGTACTATACAGTGACCGACAAAGAGTTTTTGGCCGTAATTGTTTCTATCAATAATTTTAGACACTACATCACAGGATATGAATTCTTTGTGCATACTGATCATTCTGCAATAAAATATTTAATAAATAAACCATTGACTAGCGGTAGAGTGACTAGGTGGTTATTGTTGTTACAAGAATTTAATGTTACTACTGTTGATAGACTAGGAAAATTTAATGTTGTAGCTAGCTATCTTTCTAGATTAAATAATCCTAGTGAAATAATCCCTGTTGATGATGATTTCCACGACGAACATATTTTTTTTATGTCAACAATGTCTCCATGGTTCGCTCACATAGCTAACTATTAAGTCACCGGGAAAACACCACCTCACTTATCCACTCGTGAAAAGCGGAATATCATATTAAAAAGTGCTGCATATTCTTGGGTCCAAGGAGACCTCTTTTACACTGGACCAAATCTTATCATTTGTAGATGTGTAAGAGAGGAGGAAGTGTTTGATATACTGAAATCTTCCCATGATGAACCTTGTGGTGGTCACTTCGCTGATAAGAGAATTGCATATAAAATCTTATGCATTGGATACTTTTGGCCTTCTTTGTTTAAGGGTGCCAAATAGTATGTCAAGCGATGCGATAGCTGTCAGCGAATGGGTCAACCTATTCAAGCCATTGAAATGCCTTTATGTCCTCAAATTATGATTAAGCCCTTTGAAAATGGACTATGATTTTGTAAGACCAATAAACTCAACATCTATGAATAAAAAACACATATTTGTTTGCACTGATTTTGTTACAAAATGGGTAGAGGCTAAAGCTATTTCTTTTGCTATAGAAAAATTTGTTGAATTTTTGTTTAGTGAATTTTTTTACTAGATTTGGTGTTCCTAGAGAGATTGTTACTAACAATGGATCACAATTTATTTCTAATCTGGCATGGGAAGTCATGGATCAATACAAAATTTGGCATAGAAGTCCACTCCATATCACCCACAAGAAAAAAGCCAGGTGGAGTCTACCAACAAGGTGATTGAATCCAGCCTCACCAAAATAGTAAACTACATAGGAAGGATTAGGCTAACCAGTTACCTAAAGCCTTATGGGCTTATTGAACCACTTGGCGGAATAGCACAGGACATACACCATATGAGTTGGTATAGAGGAAACAAGTACTTTTACCGATAGAGTTCTAGATAAAAACTTTTTGAACAATAGTTCATTTGGGATTATATCTCTCAGAAGCACAATAGCAGCGCCTATTACAGTTAAATGAGTTAGATGGATTTCGAAGATATGTTATTCAACAGAACGTGTTAGTGCAACAACAACACAAAAAGTGGCATGACAAGTCTATCAGGAAGAAGCAGTTCCAACCAAGTGATTGGGTACTTCTATATGAATTTAGATTTAAACATTTCAAAGGGAAATTCCATACACGCTAGATGGGACCTTATGAAGTAGTCAAAATTTTTGAAAATGGGGCTATAGAGATCAAAAGTATTGATAGGAAAAATTTAATATTTCTTGTGAATGGGCATAGACTCAACGTATATTTTCAACCCCTCACAAAAGAGAACTTAATGTAGCAAGTGCAACAAAAACCTGAGTTAGAGATGGTAGGTGGCCATGCCAACCTATTACAGATCTATTTTTTTTTTGGGTTAAAAACAAAACAATAAAAAGAAAAAAAATGACAAAAACTAAAAATAAAACAAAAAAAAATATTTTCCTGTGATTGTGAAAATCAGTTTGCTGACATGGTCACAAAATGATCAACCTAAAAACCAGCATGTTGGCAAGAAGATTGAAATTTTAATAAAATGGGAATGTTTCTTGATATTTATATCTGCTAACTGTCACCAAGAAGAAGCAGGTTTTTAAGTGAAGGAAACAAGCCCTTATCCAAGTTTGGGACAAATGACACGAAAATTTTTATGCAAGCAACACTCAATTCCCACTTCCTTTATTTTTGGTTCGACACTATCCAGGTAGATTTTTGAGGTGAAATTATGCCTTTCTTCTATTTCCTTTTTCATAAAATTCCCTCTATTTTTTTTCTTTTTATCCCATAAAGTTTACCACCCCTTTCTTCATATGGATACTATCCCTATCTGATTTCATTCTTCCCTCCTTTTCCCTTGATTTTTTTTTTCATAGATCCCTTTTTCGATATGTCTCTCTTGGTAGTCTCACTCTCGAATTCCCTATTATAATTTCCTTCCCATTTTGAAAATTTACCCCCTTTCCCACTTCTTTTCTCCCTCATGGATCATATTATAGAATCTAATTCAATCTTATGAAGTAGATCAAAAGGCATGTATTGATACAAAAAAGATGGCGAATAAAACATCCTTTATGATTCAGTAAAATCCTTCAGAATCCAACCTATGAATTTTATCAAAAAAATTTGGCCACAATATCCCTTGTGTAGGTATATGTGTTTAGTGCAAGAATGTTTGGTGCAGGAATGTCCAGTGTAGAAATATCCAATTTGGGAATGTCCAGTGGAAAAATGTTCAGTGTAGGAATGTTCAGTGTAGGACTGTTTGAGTGCAGGAATGTTCAGTACAGGAACGTTTGGTGCAGGAATGCTCGATGTATGAATGTCTAGTGTAAAAATGCTCGGTGCAAGAATGTTCGATGTAGGACTATTTGAGTGTAGAAATGTTTAGTGCGGGAATCCACACTGCTGAGCATTCTCGAGTACCAAACTACATGTCATGGTGCAAGAACAATGGTCTTTAATGCAAAAAAATTGTAGTCTAATGTAGGAATACCTGGCCTGAAAATGCGCATCTAGAAACTTTAAATTGTTTCATGAAAATCATGTGCAGGCAGAATGACTACACCGCTTCTAGATTGATAACATTCAATAATTTATTATGATTAAGCGTTGTTTTATCATTTGCTAAAATAGGAAGGAAATATTTTAAGTACAGTGATAGTTAAATTATGAAATCTTATTTTTTTAAAGTACCATGTACACCTTGTGTGAAATAATGAAGTGATTTCAGGATGTGTACGATTTAACCTGTCATACCATGCTTACCTTTTTGAAAAATCTCGTTACATATTAATGATGACCTGATCTTATACCATACCTCACATGATTTTCATATTAATTATTGCACCTTAACTACCGCCTTCACCAATAATTCTCTCTTCTTGTACCACAACCTATCTGTATCGCATCCCACCTAAGGCCTACATTTAATGATGGGGCATGACTATTAGGGGGTGGTCAATATAGTGGCGATTGGATAGGACAACGCTCCTAAATTCCCGTGTGGTTTTTCTAAGAATTTTTAGACAGGGTTCAGTGAATTAAGGATGGTTCCCATGAGAATTGAACCCTATTTCATGAAAGAGTTAGAACAATGGCCAAGTACGAGAACAATCTTCCACTGCTGTAGGAATCTGGGTTCCTTAAGTTTTTACTAAAATTTAATGCCTTTGACTTGGCCATGGTTTTATAATTTTCTCAGACCTTTGATGGGAGCCGAGCCAAGGTAGGATAACTGGAATTTCAAGTAATGAAATAGTCTATAGTCACAAGCCACGGGATTACCAGTAGAAGGTGAGCAATGGTTAAAAAAGGAGACAATTGAGAAGAAAAAGTGGCACTGATTTGTGGTTGACAAAAAACAAAAAGTGGATTGGAATAAAGGACTGCCGCACACCACCATGGAAGGAAAATGGAAATACCCATTGTACATACTACAAAAGTTCCTCACCTACAAGAGTCGCTACTTGTTGACCTTCTTGTATCATATTCGGCTGTTGCTACATTTTGGGTGAGGTAAACTTATCAATTTCCCTTCTTTTATTCTAAGGAGCTTGAAGAAAATGTCAAAAGGAGTACAAAGAAGTAAGATGAGCCAAGTTTCACGCAATTTATGCCATCATGTGTTGATTACAATTTTAGTTAAGAAGAAATTGGAGGTTAAGAATATGATCTGGGAAGCATTTTTGAATGAGCTATAGAAAAAAGTTGTAGGGAAATCCTCCGATAAGAAGAGTGCAAGCAAGAAGGGGATGTTTGAAACCCTAACCCTACAACCTACTAAGACTAAAGAAATAGAAGAGTTAGTGAAAGAAGAGGAGCGAGAGCTCATTGTTGAAACCCCGTATACATAGGAAAGGAGGATGGGAATCTCAGTTAAGAGGGCTGCCTCTTTGAAGGAAGCCCACATTAAATCGACTCCCCTAATCAATTTGGATGACTCCCCACCTCCTTCAATAGCTACAAACAACCTTACAGTGCTTGCAGATGTTGTGTCTCATACAGTGATTAGTGAGGGGGATATTTATGAAGAAGACAACACACCTTTGTCGGTTTTTCTTGGAAAAATGAAGAGAAGGAAAATGACGCCGACACCTAGTGTAAGTGAAGATAAAGATACAACAGAGGATCCAAAGGATGTTGAAGTGCAGGGTACTAAAACCCTTCATGATATTGAAATGCAGGAGGATAATAACCAGGGGGATATTGACCTTGACAATGATCAGGGTGATATCAACCTCAATGCTGCCATAACTAGTCTGGAGTCAACTGTGGAGAAAACTCCTGCACAAGAAGAAGTCATTAAGGAATACCATACTCTCCACCTGAACAATCAAATAGAAGAGCTCAATAAATGTATATATGGGTTGGAGGTACTGAACCGATTTTTGAAAGTACAAGGGATAGTGCAGAGACAGAAGAACACAAAGCTGGAAGGAGAAGTGAAGGAGCAAAAATGCCACGTGAAAATATGGAAATTTTGAGCATCAAAGTGCTATAGTCATCTCAGAAAGGTGACAAAATGGCGCAAGAAGGCTCAAGGAATGAAAAGGAAGACAGTGAAAGTAGGAATTAGCATACAAATATAGGACTGAAAGAAGGCTCCTTCGTTTTAGTTTTTCTACAACACGTAAAGGTTGTGTGAGGACACACAAAAAATAGGGATTGGAGGATGTTGGTAGGCTAAAGTGTTATATTTTTTAACCTATATCCTACTCTAGACACATGACCTAAGCCTATGTTTTAACCTAAGAACTATTCATTCCTGTACTTTTCTCTAAAATCATGAACGTTCCTCCACCCTCTTTGTATTTTCATATTTAAAGGTTTGTCATGGCCTTAATTATTTATTTATGGATTTTATTCATTTAATTATCCTTGCAACTAATATTTGTCTTTCCTAAAATATTTGATAAGAAAATGTATTAATCATTGTGATAGTATGGTCGAGTGCAGGTAGGATTCCTACACCAGCTAGCGGATTCTTGCACTCTTGTGACAACCTATTGATAGGATGCCTACACAAGCTAGTGGATTCCTACACTCCTGTGACATCGCACTAATTGACGCGTATCTTTGGCAAAGGATCAGAGTTGGGCTTGGAGCGGGAGAGAAATCAACGGATGAGGATCATGACCTTTGCCAGATGCCTTATATTAGAATTTTGTAAGCAATCGAAATGCTTAGTTAAGCTACTGTTGTGATTTTGTTATGGACGTAGGCCTTAAGGCTTGTATATATTGTAAAATTATGATAGGAATTACAGAGCAATGTTATGGTGAAATTTTTTTAAGAGACTGTAGTTATTTTGGAGTATCATCTTTCTAAGTTGGATTGTAAATCCAACATGTATTTTCCTATTGAAACTAATATAAAGGAATTTGCCAGTATGCAGTTTCGTTTCCCATTTGCATTGTGATGAATCTTTGACCAAATGCGTTTCTCGATTTCCTAACAAGGAAAAGAGTTGGTTGGCTAGGGCCCGACCAACCCATCTCGTTCTCCCTTTCTTTAAAGGCGTGTTAATTTATTTTAGAATATAGGCGTGAATTCATTATTTACTTTAATCTTTCTCACAAGTTACAGTTTTGATTTCATTTATAGTTATTGTGTTACTGATCCATGGTGTGCAGGCTTAGAAGTATTTTATTTCAATTTACATAAGCTTTCTTTTTAATGATTGATTTCATTTCTACAAAGATCAGTACAAGCACGTTGCTTGTCGAAGCACTTCGCATGTACTAGTGCATTTCTGATTCTGCAAGTTGATTTCATTGGTTCAGTTTTGCAAGTCTTTTATTCCTTTGTTTTTTCAAGATTTCTTTATTCCTTCCTGCAAGATTAATGTTTTTTTCCAAATTAAGGGCACTATTAGTAGCTGAGATTTCACTTAAGATTTAATTTTGTTGTGATGAATATGGAATAAACATTGTAATAACTTACATATTTGTGCTTGCACTTAACATTGTCAAAGAAAGGATCGAATTTCATGATTAATTATTGAATAAACCCTCTAAGTTAAAACATAAAAATGGAAAATCTAAACTACATGCATAACTATCTCGGGAAAAGCTTGATCCACACAAATAGACGATTTCCATAATTATATAGAAGAATTTTCTGTTTTAAAGTAAGATTTACTTTAACTCTTGAAAATCATTTCCTATCCAGAATCTAAGTTTGGTTGAAACATCTTTCTGCTTGTGAGAATTTACTTTCAAAATTATATTTTCTTTGCACTCTATTTCATTTAATGCACTTTTTGTTTTTTTCAAAAAGTAATCTATAACCGAGTGCATAAATACTGATTATCTAGTGTAGGAACCTCAGATCTAGTATAGGATCAGAGAGTTCTATCAATAATACTTAGAACTCCTGCACGAAGGTCAGAACTTCAGTACAAGTACAAAACATCCTTCTGGTATCTAAACCTCATTCCAGTGCAAGCAGAATGTTCTGGTACAAGAACATTGTTGTAGTACAGGAATAACTTTAGTGCAGGAAAGAATATCTTTAAAGAAGATAAATACATTGAATAACTTATTTATCACACTATCTGACTATAGGTAAATATAAATGGTCATTTAATTAGTTAATATTTTTCACAATGAATTAGGAATCCATTTCAATTTCTGCATAAGTACTTTTCATTTATTCTAGCACCAGATTTTCTTTGAGTATCATTTGCCACTTGATCACCATTCTTTTTTATTCTGTAAATTTGTGGTTTAAGAAGTAGGAATACAATTAGAAAAGGTTCATATCATTTCTTGGAATTTCTTGTGCTACTCCTTGAATTGTATGAAACCCCAAGCTAACAAACTAAGTTTTGAAAGGAGCTTGCTTATTTGCAATTCCTACACCCAACAATCCACTGTCAAACAATGTATCAATCTTGGCGTGTTTGGAAATAAATATGATATGGAATGACTTAATTATGTTTTCTTCATTTGAAATGTTGTTGGAGTTATTTGATGCGCTAGTTCCTTACCACAACTTCCACTTTGCTTGTTTTTTTCCACAGATTTTCCTTTAGTGACTGTGGCTACAATATTTGTTTCATCATCTAAGTCGAAATCCAAGTCTTGTTGTACAACAACGTTTCTCTTTTGTTTCCATTTATTGTTAAATTTCTTTGGTCTTAATTAAGGATGAAGCTTCCAACAATGTTCTTCATCATGGCCCTCTTTGGAACAATTCTTGCACACGTGTTTCTCCACTTCTTTCTTAACAAAAGCATTTTTTATTTTGCTTTCATTTAGATTTTTTCCTTTTTCACTTCTCTGGAATGGCTTCTTATTACCTTCTTCTTGTACATTTTTCCCTCTTTCTTCAAGGTGTGTAGCTTGAATATAGACCTCATCAAGATTCATGGGATTAAACATAAGAATGGTGTGTCAAAGATAGATATGTAAACCTCCTATATATTTCAGCAAAGTATCTTGTGACTGTAATTCTACTCATAGCATAAGAGCTTTTCTCCTAAACTCCTGAGTATACTCTTGCACATTTTGACCTTTTAACTATCTAAAATTTTTCCAATTTGTGATATCGTTTTTCATATGAGATAAAGGGTAGAATTTTCTTTTTATAGCAACAATGAAATCAAACCAAGTAATAGAGGTCTTACCATGTTTTTTGATCTTGCCTTGAGTCCTTGCTTCCCATCAAATGAGTGTTGCCCCCTCCATTCTCAATGAATCCAATTGAACTTTGACATCATCCTCTTGAAGGTTCTGAATTCTACAATACACCTCCAACTGACGAATTTAGTTATCCATATTTTCTACCTTAACTTCTCCACTGTATATAGGCAACTTGAATTTAACATCAAGCTTTAGAAAAGGTGATTTGCAATTCCTTCTGAAGAATGATGATGATTATAAGTAAGGGTTGTCTTAGTGGAAGAGTGTGAAGATGCTTGGGAAGTAGCAGATGAAGAATATGGTGGAGAGGGTGGAGGTTTGTCCCCATTCCCATTACTTCCTTTTCCATTACCTCCTCCTGAGGGCCTTTTCCTTTGGAAGTGTTGAGCGATAAAAGCTGTCTTTTTAACTCCTAATTATCTTCAAATTAATTGTCAACCCAGGGAATTTTTTTTTTATTTCAAGAGTGTACTCAGTCTGAGGCGACTATTTACTCAAGAATAATGTTTTGCAGTATAGTGCTTTAAATGCAAAAGTAAATGAATGCTGGAAACAAAATCTAATCGAAACAACAAGAAACTGAAATGTTCTAAACTAAATCATTCACTCAAACAATCATTAGTTGAGGGCTCAGTAATGATAACTCTCCTCCCTGTAAACCAATGCAAATGAAAATCAGTCATAGGCAAGATCTCCAATCTGAGAACTTAGACAACTATAGTTAATGTTCTTTACAGTTATTGATCTTTCAATCCAAACCAAAGCAATTAACTAGAAATGATAAATCAATAATGTTGCTAACAAAAATAGAATAAACACACTCACTGCAATAATACTTAAAAGAAAAACAAAATACTTGTAGGAAATAAATCAACAACAAAGCTTATTTAGTAGGAATGAACAATAAAGGTATTTCAATAGAAATGAACCGCAATATGTGGTAAACATCAATGTTTGAATATGAACAATGCATCATTATATTTGAAATGAACAACATAACAATATAAGTTGAAAAGATAATAATCTCCGTTATGATGGAAAGGAATGACCACCCGATTTAATCACAACTATGCAATAAAACAATTTCATAAAATATTAGAACAACATGTTGTAAAAACATGAAAATGTAAAGCAATGTGATTCAAGGAAATAATAATTAAATCAAACCATCACACGAATGAAACTGTGAAGTAATGGTACAAATAACCAATGGATCCACCAGGGTCGGGCCCTTAGCCTCTAGGGATGCACTGCTGTGATTACTCCAGGAGATGCAAGGGACTGCAACTATTTTTATATATTAATCATTGCATAAACATTACAGTAGTTTCGTTTTTTGCTTCAACAATGAGAGTCAACAATAACAGTTACAGTTTCTCAATAGTAATTCTCCCATTCCTCCTATCCTACCCTATCTATCTCTAATCTAACAATCCATCTAGTTCTCTTTCTAGTCATCCATTATGAATCATGAATCCCCTTATCTGATGTCCGTTTTGATTTAAATACACAGAGAGAAAAGAGAAGTTACAACTGTGATGATTACAAAATGATTCTCATTACAAAATTGGATTGTTCTCAACAAACTGATAAGCAAGATCATATCTGAAATACCTCTCCATCAATCATTCAACAAGAACAGGTCGAATTTGGCATTGCAACTGGGATAATTTGGAAAACGACCACACAGCGAATCTAAGAGAAAATGCCTTTATAAAACCTTATGTTTCTTTCAATATGGTCCGAATTTGGGAAAAAATCACATTGCAAGGCTAATTTGGTATGTTCTGGACAAAACCCATGTTTCGGATTTTCTAGATTCTTCTACATTTGCCGAAAACGTTCAATACAAAATCATCACTTCTTATTCTAGTGAATTTATAAGTTGGCACATTTAATGATCAAATCTTTAATCTGGAAAATATCTTGGAGGCTAAAAATGATGAGTAATGTTACAACCAATTTATTAATAAACCATCATCGATAAAATCATTCATAATCATCAATTTTTTAAAGATAAAGGAGAATAAATAATATTTTTTCATAAGAACATAAATCATTATAAGATGGAATTATATGATAAACCATGATAAATGACATGATAAAGAAGAGTAGAAATGGGTGGAATAGGTATTCAAAAGTAATAATAATAATGACATATTAATGGCCCAACACATCCCCACACTAAATATATTGCATGTCTTCATGCAACAAAAAACTAAATATATTGCATGTCTTCATGCAACCCAAAGACAAAACCCATGTGTTAACTAAGCAATAAAAAAATTGTTCATCCCAGCTCATGAAATGGATAGAACAAATGAATTCTTCCTTAATTAATGAATATTCAATTTTAGCAATCTTGATGAAGGCGTAACAATTTTTACATTGACATTCAAGTTATGTGTATATGAAGTTGTGGCAAAATATGATATAAGTAACAACAAACTTCATCAACCATTTTTTTAAAAACTACAAACCAGATTTTGTTGAAATTTTGCAAGTAGATTTCTACTATATTAATACTTCTATGATCCAAAAATCAAATCGTTTTGATGCACGGATCATGAGATATAAAAAAATGGCTGTAGGTGATAGTGCATGATTTTCAAAATTTTATGAACCAATTTAACTTGAAATTATCTGAGTTTGTGTATTTTAATGATACGTCTGTGTTTTCCAAAGATCATAAGAATTGAGTTCATAGTTTTAAAAATATTATGGAAATCAATTTCTGCATTGAAATTGTATGCCTTAAATGAGAAAGAAAGTTGAAAACATCTATCATGCGTAGCAATTCCTCCCCCTCTCTGAAGAATTAACATGCCCTCATGCAATGCTAGAAAACAAATTGAGGTGGTTGCTACCATCTGTTGAATTCTATGCTTGGTGTAAAACAACATGGAATAAGGGAGGGGTTGAGAATAAATAAGAATAGCAATGAATGATAAAGAATATGAATGACATGTTCATAAGAAAGAAATGAATTAAAGAAACACTCCCCCAAACTGAAAGATGATATGCCACTGAAACATGGGAAGTGGTAAGGATGTGGAATGAAGGATGATAAACAATGCTCAAAATGGATTTTCATTAAATTCTCCTAAATTTGTAATAAATTAGAAAATTATGCTATTTTACCTCAAGTTTTACCTCCAAAAAGAAAAATGTGGAATGACATATATGTACTAGCATTTGTTGAAGCTGGTGTAGGCATAGTTGGTGTTGAAGGTGATGCAAAAGGTGGAATCTAGGCAAGCACATCATGTATGAACAATTGTTCACATTTGTGAGTTGCTCGAGCCTCTTTTGTTAGTTGCAATAGTGTGGTCATGCTGCGGATAGAGTTCCCCCCCCATACTTGTTGTTCTCCTGTAAACAAATCACTATTTTGCATACAATGTTCTTGAATCCATAGTGTTAGTATTGAATAGCAACAGATTAAGATGCATGCAAAAATTTCAATCAGAAAAACTTTTGTATACATGCAATACTAATATTTTGTCAAATCAACAAGTTATGGCAGAGTACAGTAATCATATCGCATGCTATCCCATAATGCATACATTCCCCCCTCAAAATGGAAAAGGGATTCCATGACCATAAAGCATATGAAAGGTGTTGTGCTGACAACAAGGCAAGGGAATGAACAATACAACAGTAAATGAAGCAGAGTACACATATCAATGATAAGATGGCGAGAGTTACAATTATAATAAGAGAAGAGTGTGTAAACATAGTTATGAATTAAAGATAGGATGCTTTGGATTGATGATAAGTTATGCGAAAAAGAAAAATGACAGCAATATGCCAAAAAGATGCTTTGCTGACGGTATTCTAGCTGAAAAATGATGTGATTGATTAGAAAATAATTTCTCATGTGTAAAAGTTCAAAATAGGGAAAAAGTTAAGGAAATAACTTCTCTGATAAAAAGAAAAAATAATAAAAGGGTATTATAGTAATAATTGACGATAAGATATAACTTTAATACCATAAGCAGAGCCTCTATTGCGAGTAGGTGTCCATAACCTCGGCAGGGTTGCTTTTTAACCCATATGAACCAAGATCCTCAATTTATAAATGGAGAGTTCTAGTGCTGTTCTACAAAAGAGATCAGTGTGCTGGCGTGGTAACCAGATAACCACATTGTCATTCACTGGGATGTAGCAAAAGTGATCAGGTCGGCTCGTGATGAGACCTCCTGTTCTAAGGATAATTTGCTTATCCAATGAATCATAACCCTAATGTGGTGGCCATAGTGGGAATGTCATTTTGTTACACCCTTATGAACATAGTAAGATGACTTGTAATGAGACCCCCTATCCTCCATTTGTGAAAAAAAAAAATTTGTTATTACACATTTTTATGGTAAAAAGAGGGAGTCTGAATACTCCTTAAGAGTAGGGATGGTGGAAGAAGTTGAACATGTCGATAGAAAAAAATATACCCATAATCGCATTTATTACAGACAGAGAAGATTATAACTAGGAAGGGTGGAACTAACATGGTATTAAGATGATTAATCAATATCATGTTCAATAGAAAACAATGCAGTAGAGTAGTATATAAATAATTGTGTCCCTTTTGAAATGAATCTATCATCAAGGAGTTGTCCTGTTAAAGTTCATAACGTGAATGATATTAACTCGCTTCAATAGAATCCATAATTCTTGTCCTCATAAAAGTAGTGTACTTCATGACATGAAATAGAATTAGTAAAATGTGGTTGAGATGAACTAAGAATAATCCCACAAGAGGAAGGAAGGGTTGCTCTCGAAAATACTCCCAAAGTGTTGCTCCTTTGAAGGAACAACAAAAACACTCAAAAAAGTGTTGTTCCTTGTAGGGAATAGCAAAGAAAATGCATGCCAAAAAGCAAATATACACACGAAAATGTGTTTTTCCCTGTAGGGAACAGTAAAAAAATGCATGTGAAAAAGTGTTGTTCCCTGTAGGGAACAACGAAAAAATACACCAAAAAAAGGTGTTGTTCTTTAAAAGGAACAACAAAAAATTCATGCAAAAAAGTGTTGTTCCTTAAGAGGAACAACAAAAAATACGAAAATGTTGTTCCTTTGAAAGGAACAGCAAAAATGCGAAAATGTTGTTCTTTTGGAAAGGAATGGAAAAAATGCAGAAGTGTTGTTCCTTTGGAAAGGAACAACAAAAATACAGAAGTGCAGAAGTGTTGTTCCTTCAGAAAGGAACAACAAAAAAGCAGAAGTGCAGAAGTGTTGTTCCTTCAGAAAGGAATAACAAAAATGTGAAAATGTTGTTCCTTTGGAAAGGAACAACAAAAATGCAGAAATGTTGTTCCTTCAGAAAGGAACAGCAAAAATGCAAAAGTGCAGAAGTGCTATTCCTTTGGAAAGGAACAACAAAAATGCAGAAGTGTTGTTCCTTCGGAAAGGAACAACAAAAATGCAGAGTGTTGTTCCTTTGGAAAGGAACATAAAAAATGTGAAGTGTTGTTCCTTCGAAAAGGAACAACAAAAATGCAGAATTGTTGTTCCTTCAGAAAGGAACAGCAAAAATGCGAAAGTGCAGAAGTGATGTTCCTTCGGAAAGGAGCAGGAAAAATGTGAAGTGCTGTTCCTTCGGAAAGGAACAACAAAAATGCAGAAGTATTTTTCCTTCGGAAAGGAACACCAAAAATACAGAAGTGCAGAAGTGTTGTTCCTTCAGAAAGGAACAACAAAAACGCAAAAGTGTTGTTCCTTCAGAAATGAACAACAAAAATGCGAAAGTGCAGAAGTGTTGTTCTTTTTAAAAGGAACAATAAAAATGCAGAAGTGTTGTTCCTTCAGAAAGGAACAACAAAAATGCGGAAGTACTGTTCCTTCGGAAAGGAACAACAAAAATGTAGAAGTGTTGTTCCTTAGGAAAGGAACAACAAAAATGCACAATCATAAAATGCAAGCACACAAAAGAACGAATTAGTTGTTCACTGCATTGATGTTGAGGATGGGTCACAATTTGAAGGAAGCAACCCCTGAAACACAAAAATATGAAAGAAATCAGAAAAGAAATAACATTTTATTTGAAAACAGTATGTAAATAAATAAATTAAGTTAGAATAGCTATGATATTATGTAAAGAAAATGATATTTTTGAAAAATGTTTTGGTAGCAGTGACAAGCCATGAATCTTCAAATGGAAATCAATCATTCATTTCTTCTATTATGAATCCGTTGGGTAATGAGTTGGATGAAATTCTCTTGTTTCATTAAAATTTCTTTCACGAATCACTCGTCCATAAATTGATCGTCTTTTTCTCCTAGGACCTGCAAAAAAATGACTGTCTACTTGCAATAAAACATTAAATCATGGAGAAAGATAGGTGGTTGGGATCCCCCAATCCAAGAATTATGCAAAAAAACAACAAGTAGTTATTATATATAACAAATCTATTGAGAAAATAATAAAGTAAAATTTATTTGTCACCTGCGAGAGAGAGAGGTCGACCATACTAACCAGCAATGTTTTAATCACAACTTCTTTGTTTTCATCCAAATTGAGTGATTCGAAGCCAGATGAGAGGTAATTCAAAGGTTTATCTCCAATAGAAATATGTTTAAAAAATCAATGATATGATATGTCAATTTTAGTTAGAACAACCTGCATAACAGAGTTATTTTCAATTACCCCATTTAGACAATAGTGAATGTTTTAAGCATAGATTCTTCATTTGATGTCAGATTCCAGTGATTCAAATTGGAAATGAAATTATATTCATTTATTTATCTATAATATAAACAAGTTTTGAATACAAGAAGAATTGATAGGTGAAATACTCTAAGGAACATCCAGAAAAACAGAGTTTTAAGGGTGCTGATTTACGATAGACAGTCAGTATTTTGATCATAACGTCCCCATACGATATCAAAAATGAGTGATTCCAATTACCTTGTAAACTAGATTCATAGGGGAATATACCATAGAAACAAATTTTAAAAATATCGTTATTTAGGCCTCCAAAAGCCAATTTTCCCAACTCTATCCTTGAGCTGCCCGCTAGACACCCTGTCAATGTTTTGGTTCTAACCTTTTCATTTCAAATCCAAATTGAGTAATTAAAATTGGGTTGGAAAGTAAACATAAAGAGATAATTAGTGTAGAAACATGTTTTTAAAATATTCCCTTTTGGTCCCTCAAAACATGACTGTCCTTACTATGTTTTAAGAAACTTTATTAAGCCCACAAGCCAAAAAAATATGATATTCATGTATTTTTTCAAATTGGTGATAAAAGTGAATATGAGTTTTTGCATAAATATTATTTCCATTATAATTCATCTACATACATAAGTGAATTAAAAGAATTATCACCGATGTTGATTTCCATAGCATGTTGCAACAAAAAACAACTAGTTTTATATTAAAACAAAATGTATTTATTTATGTCTTCTTCTTCTTCTTCTTCTTCTTCTTTTAACACTAACCTATTTTGATTTGAAAAATTAATATGATTATGTATAAGAGTACTTCCAATGGAACCATTTTCGAGATAAGGCTTCATGTATGCACATACCCAAATTTGAAAAATGCATATTAATGAATATTAGGGTATGAGAAGCCAACTTCCCTTGAACAAATGGTGTCAAAAATTGTTTAAGTATGGAGTGATGTTGCAAACGAATGATGGAGTGAAACCAATCTTCCATATATCCTTTACTTTCTTTATTTCCCATAACCATCATACCATGAAGTTCTTGAGCTTTTAAAATGACTTGTTGATGCAAACTAAAAGAAACCTCATTTTTTCCCATAACTTCCACAATTTTTGAATTTGAAACATTCTGAATCTCATTGTAAGTTTTCTCTAATGACACATGTGAGATAGAATGGTTGGGAAGGGTGGGTAAATTTTGTAGTTCAACACTGTAAGCATGTTGTACTGGTTTATTGTGGTGAGGGTGTGGAATTAGTTGAGCAGGAAATTGTGTACGGAATGGAGGATTTTGATGATGTGCTTGATTGGGTTGTGTGGATGGTTTTGATGGGATAGCAAGATGTTGTGGAAGCGCTGGTGAAGAATATGGAGAATTTGTTTGTGCTACAAGATGAGGGAGATTAATCATGCAATCATAAGGTGAACCATGCCAAACTTGTAGACAAGATTGGTGGTGGTTATATTGAGAGTGACATGGCTGCCCTAACACATTAGTATTCCATAATGGATTATGAAACTAAGAGAATGGAGAAGAAGTGTTTTGAACAATATCTGTAGGCCATGATTTCCATGCTTTTGACCTTGTTGCAGCTTCCTCATCTCATTGATATAATACTTCCATCATAGATAAGGAAGAACAACTATCTATGGGATGCTCCTTCCAGTAATGAGGGCAAAACACTTCATCAAATTCTTGATTTTTCTAAACCTGCAAAACATCCAATTGTGAATTTAGAGAGTTAATAAGATCAATTTTAAAATGTTCAAATAAATCATTGATTTCAGCTCTTATATCTCTTGTTCTTGTAGCAGATTTGGAAAAGAAAAAACAAACGTCTCTAGAATTCTTACCCACCTTGGAGATTCCTCTTGAGTACCTTATGCACAATTCACAAAAATTATCATATGATAACTAAAAAACATCACCTTTTCCTATTAGATTTAAGAGTTATAAAAATTCATCTTTGATTCCTTTGAGTAGGAGTTTTTTTAAGATTTCTTTTTCAGAATACTTATGCTTTGATTTTTGAAGGTTATAATGAAATTTCTCTACATAGTCCTCCAACCTTTCATCTTCCCCTTGTATCATATTGAAAATATCTTCATCGGCCTTGCAATAGTCTTGGTACTTCTTCAAGAATATGTTCTTCATGTCCTCCCATGTTTGGATGCAGTTTCCACCTAGGCTCATGAACCATCGGAGAGCTAATCCTTTTAGAGTAAGAGGAAACACTTTCAACCTTTGATCGTTAGTGTAATAATCATATCCTCTACAAAGTATTTCGAACTCAAATAAGAATGTATCTGGGTCTTCATTTGTCAAACCATGAAAATTTGGTAGAGAAGGTGGGGGAATTATGCGCATTTGTGTCATTCCTCCTAGATCTTTGATAGGAAATTCAAAAGTTGCAATGTGAGCCATTTCTTACCATAATAGAAGATGTTCTTCATGTATTTTTTTCAAGGCTCCTTCTTCAAATGTTCCTGTCAATTGGTTATTGAAGTGGGTGGTGCTTACATCACCACTTGAGTGAAATCATGAGATTTGTTTTTCAAAATTTCTATTTTTTTCTTAGTCATTCACACAACTCCAATGCTTATTTCTACCCAAAAAAATTAACAAATTTGCCGGAAAGTGGGCAGGGGAGCAGGGCTATTACATGCTCCGTATGAAGGTTCTTACCTTCCATTTTTAATACCCAATTCTCTCATAGCAGGCACTCATCAGATTCACACTACTCTTTAGAAATGGCTACACTCTCCCCAACAATGATGCAAAAATGTTGAGCAATAAAAGGTGTCTTTTTACCTCCTAATTATCTTCACATTAATTATCAACCTAGGGATGATTTTTTTATTTCAAGAGTGTACTCAGTCTGAGGTGGCTATTTACTCAAGAGTAATGTTTTGTAGTATAGTGCTTTAAATGCCAAGGTAAATGAATGTTGGAAACAAAATCTAATTGAAACAACAAGAAACTGAAATTCTTTGAAGTAAATCATTCACTCAAACAATCATCAGTCGAGGACTCAGTAATGATAACCCTCTCCCCTGTAAACTGATGCAAATGAAAATTAGTCATAGGCAAAATCTCTAATCTCAGAACTTAGACAGCTATAGTTAATGTTCTTTATAGTTGTTGATCTTTCAATCCACACCAAAGAAATTAACTGGAAATGATAAATCAATAATGTTGCTAACAGAAATGGAATAAACACGCTCACTACAATAATACTTAAAAGAAAAACCAAATACTTGCAGGAAAGAAATGAACAACAAATCTTATTTAGTAGGAATGAACAACAAAGCTATTTCAATAGAAATGAACCACAATATGTAGTAAACATCAAAGTCTGAATATGAACAGCGCAACATTATATTTGAAATGAACAACATAACAATATAAGTTGGAAAGAATAATAATCTCTATTATGATGGAAAAGAACAACCACACGATTCAATCACAACTATGCAATAAAACAATTTCATAAAATATTAGAACAACATGCTGTAAAAACATGAAACTGTAAAGCAATGCGATTCAAGTAAATAAGAATTAAATAAAACCATCACACAACTAGAACTATAAAGTAATAGTACAAATAGCTAGTGGATCCACTAGGGTCGGTCCCTTAGCCTCCAGGGACGCACTGCTGTTATTACTCCAGGAGATGTAAGGGACTGCAACTGTTTTTATATATTAATCATTGCATAAACATTACAGTAGTTTCGTTCTCTGCTTCAACAATGAGAGTCAACAATAATAGTTACAATTTCTCAATAGTAATTCTCCTATTCCTCCTATCCTACCCTATCTATCTCTAATCTAACAATCCATCTAATTCTCTTTCTAATCATCCATCATGAATCCCCTTCTCTGATCTCTGTTCTGATTTAAATACACAGATAGAAAAGAGAAGCTACAACCGTGATGATTACAAAATGATTCTCATTACAAAATTGGATTGTTCTCAACAAATTGATAAGCAAGATCATATATGGAATATTTCTCCATCATTCATTCAACAAGAACAGGTTGAATTTGGCATTGCAACTGGGATAATTTGGAAAATGGCCACACAGTGAATCTAACAAAAACGTCTTCAGAGAACCTTCTGTTTCTCTTAGTACGGACCAAATTTGGGAAAACTACAGTGTAAAACTAATTTGGTTTGTTCTGTACAAAACCCATGTTTCATATTTTCTAGATTCTTCTCCATTTGCCCAAAACGTTCAATACAAAATCATCACTTCTTATTCCAACGAATTTCTAAGTTGGCACATTTAATGATCAAATCTTCAAACTGTAAAATATATTGGAAGCTAAAAATGATGAGTAATCTTACAACCAATTCAATAAACCATCATTGATAAAATCTTGCATAATCATGAATTTATTAAAAAGAAAGGAGAATAAATAATATTTTTCCATAAGAGCATAAATCATTATAAGATGGAATTATATGATAAACCATGATAAATGGCATGATAAAGAAGAGTAGAAATGGGTGGAATAGGCATTCAAAAGTGATAATAATAATAATGACATATTAACGGCCCAACAGGGAGGTTTGAAACTTTATCCTTGTAGCCCTCTATTCCTCTCTTCATAGAGGACCTTAACCATCTCAGCCATATCAAAAAAGTCCTTTCTAAATGCTCTTTCATCGTCGGTTATGGTAGGTTCTCCTTCATGAGACATGGTCTCTGAAGACTCAACTGCAACTTCTGCAACTTGAGGAGGTACTAGTGTGGAGGACTTTGGAAACTTTGCTCTTCTTCCCCTTGAGCCAACTATAGGGCTTTCAAGCAACTTCCTTTCTCCTCTTTTGAGTTTTAACCTTGTTAGCATGACACAAAACTAGCAAACAATACTCCTTATTTGCATAAGAAAATCTAGTAAGCAAAAACCAGTGATCTTATACCAACTTGATCTGAAATGGAGTAGATTAGTAATGTTGTGCTAATTCCCCATTCAAAATAAAACCCAATATGCTTATCAAGTGCTTAATAATTCACCATTTTTTGCTTAATTAACTATTTCCCATGAGAGTTTCTTATGTAAATGTTATAAACAATTTAACAAAAAGCATATAATGAACAACAAAAAAATAACAACAAAGAACATCAAAATACAACACACAACACAGAGATTTGATGAGTTCACCCCTCCTGGGCTATGTCTGCTCGGTCCAGCTTCAAATGCTTGGGCCTCTCTATTATGCTCAATATTACAACAAACATGTCTTTACAATGCTCAAATGCCTCTAAAACTTGTCTCAATGAGTTCAGAATAGCCAAAACTATTAGAATTCACTCTTTTGCTCCTAATTTGGATAATAACTGAAGAAGTTATGAGCTCTCTGAGTTCTCCAAGAATTTTTTCCATAAAATGCTCCAAAACCAACATGATTCTACAAATTAGCCCCAAACTCTATTAACTGGGTGAGTAATTTTTCCATGCAGCGGGCTATAACCTGTTGGTCATATTGCAAATCGCAATCGGTGAAGTCTGGAAGGCTTAAGGTCTTGTTAACATGACGACGATGTTGCGATAGCGATATCGTGGACCTAAAGGCACATTAAACTGTAATTCATAACATCTCATGTCTGAAACTTATTGCATTTGACAATTCGATGATTACTGCCAGAACCATATCACAAACATAACCATTTTCTGCGACTGTGATATGCAATAGATCACATCGCAATCGGGCTTCGCCGGGGACCAATCCTTATCCACTTGCGATATGTGATTGCGATTAGATCACATTACAACCTATCTTCCTTCGACTACGATTTACGATATGCGGGGGCCAATGGTAGCCTCCCACTTGGCACCTCCTCATTCACTGAAAGGTTGTTCCACATCATCCAATTCGGCCATGTAGATAAGTCAATCTTGAACTTTGACTTGCTCTAACTTTTGCATATTAGCTCGGATTTAAGTGTCGTTCACACCGTTGGATTTAGAATGATGAGCTCTTCGATCTGAAGCTGAGTTTAGCAAGATTATGATACTTTGATTTTTGAGCAGAAACTTGAGCACCTGATCAAGGATGATATAAGTCCATTAAAAAAGTAACAATTTCAATGGAATGAAATTCAAGGTTGGGGTTAAGAGCGCTAATGTCGTACTGAAGAATGGAAAATTAGTTTTTCAACATAGGCTTCATGAACCATTCTCAGGTTTGCTCCATTGGGTCCGAATCATGAAACGTGAGAGGAGGATGAGAAGATGGATTAGGAATTTTATTTGTAGATTATCCAACTTCAACATTATCATAGGGAGGCATCTAGATTCGTATGATAAAAGGAGGAGGATGAGGAACATAAGTAGTAATAGGTTCCTCCTTTGAAATTCGAGGTGTCTCACGATTTACAAGATTTGGGGAAGTAAAAAAACTAGGGGGTTTAGATTCACCATGCAAAGAGATATGAACAAAACTCTTAAACTTTTGTTTAAAGAAATACAAATATGTGCCTTCTCCCACAAATTCATAACAAAGGTGAAGGAATCAATTAGAAAAATCCTCAATTGATTCATTAGGCTTCATTCTCAGTTGATTAATTCTTTTAAGAACATCCTGATAATCATACCTATCAAATTATTTATGAAGCTCCTTCACAAGCTATTCAAATGAATGGATAGAAATAGTAGGTAATGTATGAAACCATCTCTTAACACAAACTTCAAATGTTAGGGTGAAATATATATTTGTGACATCCTTGCATTGTATTCCATTAGAAAGAAAAAATCGGACAACTTCAAACATATGTTCACGAAGCGTTAATTCACCCTCATTATCAAAATTAAATTGGGACATGTTATGAAAAACTTTTGTAGGGATGGTAATATTAGGCTCTTTAGAAAAACATCCAGTGATTATGATTTTGAGAAGAGCCATTTTGGATAAGAGATTAAAAGAAGACTCAATGGGCACAACCTGTCATCTAGATCCCCTTCTAATGCCATTTGGTGACGATACTGGAAATCCATCAACCAAGGGGGTCTCCTTGATGTGAAGTCCCAATTAGACCTCAGATTGTTTAGAATAGGAGCCCGATCCAGAGTATGGACCTAGTTGCCAAATATCCTTATAGATTTTCCTTGGATTTAGCTATCAGCAATAGAAAGAAGCATGTATGTGCCTTTAGGAAAAGAAAGTAAGTGTGCCTGGCCAATGTTAAGTTGCAGGTGTATTAAGGTTCTTATACTACAGAGGGATGAAATGTGAGCCTCTAAGAGAGAGGTAATAGTACCGCACTAGCAGAGGTGCACACAAGCAAAAGAGAATAACTTAACATCAAGAAAAATAGTCCGCATAGATGCAATGATTGTTACAACTATTACAACACATTTTGAATAAGATAAGCACTAAAATAATTGAAATATTTCAACTACTTTAGTACAGGTGAATGCAAGCATGAATCATAAACATTCACATAATAGTCTAACAAATATTCACAATCCATGCATGAAAATGTGTCGACCATCAGACTTCAACTATTAAGTAAAAGTCCCAAGATACATGAATACAACGAACATCACTAGCTCCAATAGTGGAGCATTAGATCCAGAACTTGCTCTCCGAAAGTACTAAGTCTATCTCTTTGATGCCTTATGGGAGAAGCCATGGTGAAAAGTCCTTTTACATGAGCTATGAGGGTGTATATATAACAAATGGGGTGATCATTCACCTCCCTTATGGCTCTTGGACTACCTTCATGACTATTTGACTTCTCTTTGACTTTTAAACTCTTACAGAAATCTTCATATTATGTACATGACTCTTGGACTTCCACTTTACAATAAATTCTCCAATATAAATTTACATAATCCACATAATGATGTGGCACGAGATGACTCATGACATGATATGACACTAAGGACATGAACTACATGATGACATGGCAATGTCAAGCCACTCTTTGCTGTTGTTTTCTATGATAAGAGATGTATCCAATACTTCTTCTTCATAAGAGATATTCTTTGTTCCACATATCAACCCTCCAAAGGGTTGTCAATAAGTATGGAGTCTTCATGTAGTCTTGAGCTCTGTTCTTCTAATGTAATCTAGTATTCCTTAACCTGCTCACCTAATAATCGTCTTATCTCTCTAGCTCCATAGGTGTCTTCTAGCATGCTTTCCTTCTCCTTTCCATCCATCATCATCTTTTCATGATAAGATAGAGTACGTATAACTAAAAACCATTCATGACAAGACAATAATAGTCTGAAAGCCACTAATCTAACATGATTCATGAAATCACTTGTTAGGACTAGAACTCGTGACTAGTTGAGGGATTGACTCAAGGATTGCACAGTTCCAGGGGCCAAGGTTTGAGACTACGGCTAGAGGCTATGTAATGTGAAGTTCAGGATGGATTGGGTTAAGTGGCTGTGTAATTGAGGGGTTCAAGAACACAAGGATGGGGCTTGAGGATGGAGGTTGCCCAATGCACAATTATGGAGGGGAAAAAGCCAAGGGACTACATAGTTGCACAATTCAAGAGATCAAGGTTGAGGCTTGATGCTTGAGACTACGTAATGTGTAGTTCTGGAAGGCCAAGGCTACGTGATTGTGCATTTTAGGGGCCCAAGGAGTCAAGCTAAGGGTTTGAGCACTGAGTTTGCCTATTACACAATTCTGGGAGGCAGAGGAGACCATGTGACTCACAACTACACAAATTAGGAGCTCAAGGCTGAGGTTTAAGATTTGAGATTGTGAAATGTGCAGTTAAGCCTAGGCTGGAGATAAGGACTGAGCAGTTTTAGAGCTCACGGGATAGGCTTAAGCATCGAGATTATGTAGTTCATAATTCTGGAAGGAAAAAATGACACATTTCACAGTTCCAAGAGACATGGCTACTTGTTGATGGCTAACACTACACAAACATAGAAAAAAAATGCAAGAGCATAACACATAAAACACATATACATTGAGATTTCCCCTGGATCCCAAAACCAGGACTACCGGCTTGATTTTTCATTATTTTCCTTTTAATGTTACAATACATATTTATACATGCCGAAGCATCCAATACCATGGACCGAAAACCATCGCATCCAAAACCATGTGCGAAAATCATGCACAAAACCATAGGTAGGTTCGCCGAACCTAATATAGGGTCCAAAACCAAAATTTTCCGAGGCGCTGCCCTGGACTCCATAGAGTGGGGTTACCTGTACCCCTCAAACCCCCTGTAACTCCCCTTGCTATACAATCATGACAACGATGGGGGGGGGGCTACCCCCCTATTGACCCCCCAGTTAACTACTTGGGCTAGTCATGGAAAGAATGTAACACAACCTAACATTCTACCACTTGTTGTTTTATTTCCATAGGAGGGCACAAAAGAGCTTAGTCATTTATCCAGCCCTGTAATGCCCATTGTCTCTCTACATGAATAGAACTTTTCAGAGCTCATATATTTTGTCAATGCATCTACAATATTCTTCAAAGTGTCCACCTTTACCAGTGACACTTTTCTGGCTTCTATCACATCCCTCACAAAGTGATAATGAACATGAATGTGCTTTGTATTTGAATGGTAAGCAGGGTTCTTTGCCAAGAAAATTACACTTTGGTTGTCACATTCTATCCTTATAGCTCACTATACTAACCCCATACTTGAACACAATCTCTACAAGCAAACTGCTTCCTTGTTTGCATGAGTGGTTGCCATGTATTCTGCCTCTGTAGTTCATAGTGCCACTATATATTGTTTCTTACTTATCCAATTGACTGCACCTCCAAATAGGTTAAACACATACCCACTTGTAGATCTTCTCTGATCCAGATCTCCAGCCCAGTCTGCATCAACAAATCCACAAATATCCAACACTCTATCCAATCATGGTCTTCCTTGGTAGCACAAAACATAATCACTAGTGCCACACAAATACCTAAAACCCAATTCACTATTGTCCAATTATCCTTTCTTGGTTTTGACATAAACCTACTCAATACTCCCACTGCATGTGCAATATATGGTCTAGTATAGACCATTGCATACATCAGGCTATCAACTACATTTGCATATGGAACACATGACATGTACTCTTCCTCTTCTTGTGTCTTGGGACACTGTTCAGTAGATAACTTTACACCTACATGAATAGAACGTTCAATGATTTATTATCCTGCATATTAAACCTCTACAGTATTGTCTCAACATACTTCATCTGGTTTAACTAGAGCTTCCTTTTTCCCACTCTCTTTTAATTTCCATGCCCAGAATATAGTTTGCAACACCAAGATCTTTCATGTTGAATTTGGAGGACAATTGGGTCTTCAAATCCTAGATAATTTCTTTGTCATTTCCAACCAGCAACATATCATCCACATACAAGACCAAATAAATAATACGGTCACAAATTAATTTAAAATACACTTAGTGATCTGCTTTTCTTTGGGTGAAGCCAAGTCCCCATATAAATGTATCAAATTTCTGATACCACATATCCTTGGTGACTGTTTTAACCCATACAAAGACTTCTTAACTTGCATACTAGTTCTTTCTTACCCTTCACCGCAAAGCCTTCAGGTTGCTTCATGTAGATTTCCTCTTCCAAATCCCCGTGAAGAAATGTTGTCTTCACATCCATCTGTTCTACCTGAAAATCAAAAGCAGCAGCAACAGATAAAAGTAATCTAATAGAAGTTACCTTGGCAACAGGAGAAAAAATATCACCAAAATCAATTCCCGGCACCTGGGAATAACCTTTTGCTACCAACCGAGCTTTGTATTTCTCCACCTCCCCTTCTGCATTTGTCTTCTTCTTGAACACCCATTTGCTGCCAATGGGTTTCCTTCCAGCCGGCAACTCCACCAGATCCCAAGCCTCATTTTTGTGCAAAGATGCCATTTCATCAACCATGGCCTCTTTCCAGAGTTTTCCATCCTCTAATCCACTGCTTCCTTCATAGTTATGGGATCATTCAGTAACAGACAAAGCAAAGTTTGAACAGAAAGCAGATGGACTATACCTTTCTGGCTGCCTTCTTTCTCGAGCTGATCTTCTCACAGCCGGAGTTTGTGGCTCTTCATCTTCTGATTCCTCCTCTGCTACAGAGTCTGATTCTTCCTCCTTTAGTTCAAACTCTATCTTCACAGGTTCCTTTGGTTGGACTTCATGATTAATAACATCTTTCACCTCCCTGAACACCACATCTCGACTGTACAAAACCTTCCTTATTACTGGGTTCCAAAGCTTATAACCCTTTAAACCATCCTTATACCCAATAAAGATGCACTTTTCGAATTTACTATCCAACTTGGTTCGTTTCTCCTTTGGAACATGTACATATGCATCACATCCAAATACCCTCAGATGTGAAAGAGAGGGTTTCTTACCAGTCCATACTTCTTGTGGAGTCTTATCCTCCAACGCTGATGAAGGTGACCTGTTGAACAAGTAACATGCAGTATCCACCGCCTCTGCCCAGAATTCCTGTCCTAACCCGGCACCACTGAGCATGCTTCTTGCCCTTTCCATCAACGTCTTGTTCATTCTTTCTGCGACTCCATTTTGCTGAGGTGTATATGGAGTAGTCTTCTGTCGTGCTATACCACACTTCTTACAAATTCTTCAAATTCCTTGCTGTAGAATTCTCCACCATTATATGTCCTCAGTACCTTTATCTTCTTCTCTGTCTGATTTTCCACCAGAGCCTTAAATTCTTTAAACCTGTCAAAGACTTCAGATTTCTTCTTAGGGAAATATATCCATGCATTCCTTGAGAAGTCATCTATAAATGATACATAGTACACAGACTTACCCAGTGATGGAACTTTCACAGGTCCAAACACATCACTGTGCACAAGCTTTAATATTTGTTTCGTCCTCTTACCACCAGAGGGGAAACTCACCCGATTCTGCTTCCCATATACACAATTTTCACAGAAATCAAAATCCAGAGAGCTATTACTCATACCTTCTACCATACCTTTACCATGAAGTATTCGAAGGCCCTTCTCTCCAATATGTCCAAGCCTTTGATGCCACAAA
>APFE030356651.1:48853-59758 GCA_000404065.3 Pinus taeda | reverse complement strand
CCATGGTTTTGGACGTGATGGTTTTTGGTCCATGGTATTGGATGCTTCGGCATGTATAAATATGTATTGTAACATTGAAAGGAACATAATGAAAAATCATGCTGGTAGTCCCGGTTTTGGGATCCAGGGAAAATCTCTGTGCATATGTGTTTTATGTGTTATGCTCTCGCATTGTTTATTTTCTTTGTTTTAGAATTCGTATGCAAGTAATTTCTGTACAGGGTTAAAACCTACAAGAATCCTACACCATCTCAACCGATAGTGCTTACAAATCCTTTCCCTCAGCAAGGATTTGTTGTTGCTCAACCTCAGCCAGGTCAAGTAACCATCCCCCCCAACCTTCTAGTCTTGGTGACTACGAGATCCTTATGATGAATTCTAATGAGGTTAACCCCTCTAATATCAACTTGCAAATTCGGTCGTGTCAATATGACAAGCCATCAACTTCATCTGCCACTTAGTCCAAAACCAAAGCATCTGTTGAGCCTCTTACGACACCAAATGGTCTGTTACATATCCCTCAGCCTAAAGTTTAGGCCATTCCGAAGATCCCTAAGGGACCATTATGTTTTAACGCGGCTTCCAACCGAGCTACCCATACATAAAATATAGTAGATGACTTGGTGCAATCACTTGCCGCCATGTCAACATTGGAAGTACTCCATTCATGCTCATCTCAAAAGAAATCTCTACTAACTCCCTTAGGCGCAGTAGATCCTTCTTACTATCGTTTGATTGTCTTCCCTGTTGATACATCAGAAAATCCCCATTTCCTTCATATTTTTCTTTTCGGATAACAGTTCAAGTCCTTAATTCTGTCATCTCCCGATGCATTATTAACCAAGGGGCATCCACCTATGTGATGTCTACTGCCATTTGGAAAGAACTTAAGTCACCTGAGTTGTCCCCCTCCACCATCACTTTGCATGCTTGGGATGGACACTCATCTCAGCCCCTTCGCATGTACCGCAACTGTTAGTGACCCTTGTGGGAAAGACTATTCATGTTGACATTGAGGTTACTGATGCCCCTTTGGATTACAACATTCTCTTAGGTTGTAGTTACACATATTCCATGTCAGTCGTCGCATCTGTGGTGTTTTGCAAGATGTGCTTTCCCCATGAAGGGAAGGTGGTTTATTAAGTAATTTCTCACAGTGAAAGAAAATTTACTATGGTAAAATTGGCTTTACATGGTGTATTTTGATCCATCTAGTAAATTAGGCTAGATGACAATGTTTTGGTGATAACAGAAGGATTATTTTGGAAAAATATATTGTTTCTTGTGTTGATTCTCCCCAAAAAGTATCTTCTACACCAACCTCATCCATCATAGCTCGTTCCATGTCTTGGACTAACTTATTTTTCCTATACCACACCATTTTTTTGTGGTGTTCTAGTGATGGAATATTGCCTCTTGATCGCATGCTCCTCACAAAACTCATCAAATTATTTAGACATGTACTCACCACCTTTATCATATCTAAGGCACTTTATCTTTAGGTCATTTTCATTCTCAACTAGTGCCTTAAAATACCTGAACTTGCTAAAATATTTAGAATTCTCCTTCATGAGGATGATCCAGGTGGCCCTTGTGTAGTCATAAATAAGAAAAATGGAATAATTTTCACCTCTACTTTACTTCCTTGTAAGTCCACAAATTTCAGTATGCACCAACTCCATTGGTCTAGAGGTTGAATACTCCTTAGTCTTGAGTTGCACTCTAGTTTGTTTCCTAAGCTGACAAGACTTACATATTGTGTTCTTCAGTTTAGAAAATTTTGGAATGCCCTTAACCACTCCAATCTTGCTTATTTTGACTAGGTTGTCAAAATCAAGGAAAATTTTAAGGATGGAAATTTATTTTAAAGTTTAGAAACCTTGGTGAATTTCACTAGTCTGTAATATGCAAAGCATAAAATGATTGTTGATATATTTGTAAAACTATTCAAATTTATAATGATTTTATGTATAGTCTCTATATTATTTTGGCGCTTTTTAAGCTAAAATATTTTATATTGTAAAAATTGGGTGAATAATTTTTAGAAAAAAAAAAGGAAATTGACGAATCATTTTTTTGGAAAAAACATGAAAAATTAGCCCACGTGTGAATATTAGCCCCTAAAATTTTCTATGGTCAAAATTGACATGATCTAATATTGTATGCCATAGCCAAGACTCATATATCTTTCTCATGCGACACTTATGTCTAGTGCCATCAAATATGTACAGGTTTCTATCATTTCTGATTCTTTTTCGCACTAACCTTCCTAATTTTGAATTTATGATTTCACACTCATTAGATCTAAATATTACATCATTCCCATTATCAAACATCTGATTCATGATGAGAAGGTTTTTTTTCTCAATCCATCAACATAAAACACATTCTAGGCCTCAATATTTTTATCCAACCCAACAGTTCCTTTTCCTTTGATAGGGACTACAACATCATTTCCAAATACGATATTTCCTTTCTCATACTCTAGTTGCAAGAATTTTCTCTTATCACTGATCATGTGCTTGGAGCATCCATTTTCAATAAGCCATTTCTCATGTTGATCTTTAGGTATCAATGCTAGCTCACACTTTTCATATTTTTTAGCCTTCTCTTTCCATTTTTGTGGGCATCGAGTCCCCCTCCCAACATGTTTTGGGGCTCAAAGCCAAGGTTTTGGTCAAATGTTGTTGTAAGACTCTGCGAATTGCAGGTGTGGAGCGTGAAGTGTATGTTGAATCATAGGGTTTTCTACCCTAGGTTTTGTAATGTAATGTCGGCCAACCCATGGTCTACAAACCATGGGATCATATAAATAAGAGCGAGGCTCTAAGTTGTAAGAAAATTTAATGAAAGATAAGAAGAAATGGAGAGTGAAGGATGAGGAATTGAGTCGGATCAGTAAAGTCTTGGGTCGTTGTAATAGGAAGAGGCTCTGTAATTTAGTGTGCAAATGCCTAGTAGAGTCTGCAGCTAAGTGTGCGGACCCCTGCAGTTTAGTGTGTAGGATGGATTCGGGTCTGTAACCAAGCAAGAAGAATAATAAAAAGATGTTTGATTCCAATTTTTGTGTATCTGTTTTGATCTTACTTTCTATGCCTTTATACTAATTTGTTTATCACATGCACTTATATGAATGTTAAACACTGTTAAATATAATTGGGCTCATGGAGATAAGTTAAGTAATTGATTAATATCTGATTGATGATAATGAATTTGGGTAATAGCACGGATCACACCTTGAGCAAGGTTGCGCGAAGGCAACATCACAGGCTGCGAGGGGCTAATATATGTGCATAGCAACATGCGCGCAGGGTCAAACCATGGACCACCAAAAATCATCAGACATCTCTAGGGTGTGGAAACCTGGTTTTAGCACCCTCCCATACTACTTCGGCTGAGACCTCAATCCACGCTCCGTGGACTGTTGCCAAAAGGGCCAGTAGTACCGGGATTTTTTTGGCTAAATCATCTCTGAACCTGGGTCAAGCCCATAGTAGCCAACAAATGGTTCTATTGCCAAGACTGGGATCTGCATACAAGATGTCTGATGTCATGGCATTGGAATCCAATAAAGAAAGAAATTGAAGAGTGGTTGGACAAGATGATTCACGAGTTCGTGACACAGGAAAATAGGAATCTGTGATTGTCTAAGGAGCATTGGTTGGAGCACTACTTATATACGAAAATCCACAAAATTTTCTTTGCTTCCTTTCCTTTTGAGCTATATGAGTGGATCGCCAAGCTAGAAAACAGTCAAGGAAGGCGAAATCTCAATAAACCGATCGCATGGACTCCGAAATTAGTGCATAGATTAGAAGCCTCGTAAGATAATATCACGCGTGTTGTGAACCATTGGCTCGATCAAATTATAGGGGGATTTATCACTGAGTTTGCAGTAGATAAGACCATCAGCTACAGTGAGGCTGAATGACACTTCCTTAAAGGACCGCAAGGTAAGTATATTAAATCTTTGAACACTTGGATTAAGATGCTATTGTGTGAAAAGCGGGTTATGTGGATAAATTAATGTTTGGAACTACGCAGAGTGGGAATATCTATAGAAATAAAGGTAGCACAGGGATAGAAAATAGCCCATTGAGTTCACCTCGATGAGAAAGTGAGGAAGAGCTCACGGAAGTTTCACCAAGAAGCACGGTCAGTCTGATAAGACAGTGGATTTCGTGTTTACCACCTCCACCTACACTACCACCCATCTCAGCATTTTCACCTCCATCTCCACCCAACCCACCTCCACAACCCTTACAGTTTAGTATGGCGAGCACGATCAAACTCCCGGTATTTAGAGGAGCAGGGAATGAAGATCCAGACTAGCTTTGGTTCATTGTGAGGGCAGTATTGGAAGCATAAGGAGTTATGGACAACAATATAAAGAAGGCTACATTGGTAAGTGCATTGCAGGATCACGCCCTAACATGGTACATTAAACACTCTAATGATCATCCAAATGTAGGAATCGTAGAAATTCAAGCAGCGCTGAATAGGGAATTTAGCATGCCAAAGTCGGGGACACAATCAATTATTGGATTTAAGGAGATCGCGATGCTCCTAGGTGAGACCTCCTGGGATCTAGATCAAAGACTGAAGAGTATGATTTGTGAAGCCAACATGACATTGATGGATGCACAACACCGCGTATGGTTTGTAGCATCACTATCACTACATTTAAGGATGGTGTTGTCACAACAAAAGCTTTCCACCCAAGCTGAAGCTTTAGAGATGGCAATGAGATTGCATGAGATCCCTATCTAAGATCCTGGTCTGGGAGTCTAGCAAATCCACGTGCAACTATAAAATTTGTGTCTAGAAATGTAGAGCTTGAAACAAGATAGGACACCTTGGCTAGAGGTGCACAAGGAAGTATGGTTCATAAGATGTAAAGGTCAGGGGCATGATAAGGACCATTGTCCAGTTCTCACGAACTACTTAAAAGCAAGAGGGCCAATGCCATTAAGACCAAAGGCACAAGTAGGGCCCAACGCAGTGCCTTATGGGGCACGATCTATCAAATAGGAGGGAAACACAATACATATAATTGTCACCTATTGCAAAAGTATACACAGATGTCCCAGCAATTGTTCTGTAATTTTTGTAGGTTAGTAGGCCATGATGAATGCACCTGCAGAAGCTACGAATTAATGATAGATTAGACTCCTACCTATAGAATACAGATCGAAATGTGAACCCTCGATCCGAATGCAAGTATGGCACACACTGTATTTCAGAGGAGCGGATGAGGACAAGGAGGAATGGGACCAAGAAGGGGTCGCACACAACTAATTTGTTACAATTGCGGAGGGTCAGGACATTATCCCCACGATTTTACGAATCCAACCAAAACATCATGTTTGTGCTATACTCAATTTGATCCTGAGGCAGAAGACTGTCCTACATTGATAGCAGAGTTGTGCGAAAAATGGGTACTCCATCCTCCCCCAGCTCAAAATGTACAAATGATGAGGTCTGAACCGCGTGAAGACGACCCGAATGCAAACATGGTGCTTAGAAGTGGTATCATGATAGGAGATGACAAGGGTAATCAACCTGAAGAAAGTCCATTGGTTCGCAAGGCTCCTACAAAGGAACCTATCTTTGATTTAGAGTGCTTAAAGAAGACATTCATGGAAGCTAAGAAGAGCTTCATGGAGGCCTCCACTTTAGCTAGTAAGGATCAACTAGAATCAGTGATGGATCCTTCAATGCTCACTACCTTTCTAGAGACATTAATGAAATTGATGCATGATAGCAAGGTGGTAAAAAGACTATAGGAGCTTATTGCTAGCTATGTGGGGTCAAGAGAACCACGCATGGTCTGGAAAGTTAGAAAGCATGCATTGCGCATAGGAAGGGAAACGAGATTGACTACGCAAATCAGAGAATATGAAATGGATCAGGTGATTCTGGATTTAGGATCAAACGTGAATGTATTACCAAAACAGACATGGGAATATATGGGCAGACCCGTGTTGTAGTGGTATCCTATTCAATTACGAATGGTTAATCAATAGAATATCCTACCAATGGGAAGATTGCAAGGGATAACAATGGATATTGAAGGTGCGAGTGTCCTGGTGGATTTCTAAGTGATAGAGATTGTCGATGATAGAAATCCCTATCCCGCACTACTGGGCATAGACTGGGCCACTGATATGAATGGAGTCATAAATTCGAAGAAGCACAAAATGATTTTTCGGAAAATGTCACTACGCATCATAGTATCGCTAGACCCTATCAAAGGAGCATGATACACTGAACTGGTGCATGACGATGATAGGGATGATAATCTTGATTTCATCTACAAGATAGTTGCATGAGTACAGGATTGGATGAATCCAATTGCAGATGATAGGATTTCGTGGAGCGTGAATGCTCTTGCACTTCGAATTTGAATGAAGAAATAGAACGATGGCAAAATCAGCTGCATGAAGTAACAACACTCAATTGAAATACAATGATGAGATCATTGCACTGCGTGACAACAGAGGTAAGGGATCTACCAATATACGATGGGCTGACAGTGGTGGAGGAATTTCTGAACAAATTTGAAAGCACAGTACCAGAACATTAGCGATTCGATGCACTAAAATGGGCACTACGTGCTACGCCCACAAGAGGGTGGGATATGCATCAAGGAAGTTTTGAGAGCTGGTGCGAATGCTAAAGGATAATGCACCTACGATTTGGGAAACCACAGATGTGACTAAAAGACAAATATGATGGTCGAGATGATCCACGTACACACCTTGTGAAATGGACCAAGGTCTATGGGCACAAGCCACAACTTGAATGGCTGCATTTGTTCTATCATACTCTAGATGTCATACCCATGAATTGGTATACTGAAATGGAGCTCCATCATGGTATGAGTGAATGGGATATCTTACACAAGGGATTTCTGTTAACTTTCACATTTGAAGATCGATGGTGGGATATTGTTGATGATGTGCTACAAGCAGTAAAAACAATTATCTTTAAAATACCCCAGGAGACAATAGAAGCACTTCAGTCAGAATGGGCAACACAACTGAGTTGCGCATTGGAGTGTTATCATGTAAATGTTGAGGACAAGGATGAGGACCCACAGAATATTAAGATTCTAGAAACAGAAGGCTATCGCGAGGTTCAAGGACCCTCAATTGAGGATTCCAACTTCACTGTGCCACTTAAAATAAAGCAAGTAAACATTGGAATGGAGGCGGAACCAAAGTATGCAATACTTGGAGACTATTGGGACAATGCCACGGTGGATAAGGTCGTGGAGTTACTCCGAAAATACCAAGACTTATTCCCGACCAAAATTACGGATTTAAAAGGGATTATTGGCAACTTGGGAATGATGAAGATCAACCTAAAGCCTGACATGAAGCCAATCAAGCAAAGGCCTTACCATTTGAATCCAAAGTACAAAGAAAAGGTTCGCGAAGAATTAAAAAAAATGCTCGCAGCCAGAATTATTGAGCCGGTGGAAGAATTTGATTAGTGAACCCTACGATAGTATAGGAGAAAAAACAGAAGGGTGAAATAAGAATATGTGTGGACCTCAAGAAGCTAAATGACGCCTATATACATGATCCATTCCCGAAACCATTCATAGATGAAGTACTGGAAAAGTTTTGTAGACAATAAGCATACTCATTCATGAATGGGTTCTCGGGGTACCACCAGATTAAGATCACGATGGAAAACAAGAGAAAAATGACCTACACAACAAAATGGGGCTGGTTTCAATACACGGTTATGTCGTTTGGATTGAAAAACACACTAACCATCTTTTCAGGCATCGTTGTCGCCATGTTAAAAGAATACATCCACAAATTTTTGGAGGTTTATCTGGATGATTGGACTATTTTTGGGTTAGTGAAACACCATGTAGCAAGCTTACGCTTGATGTTGGATACTTTCCAACAACATCAGATGATCCAAAATGGATCTTGAAACTCTCTAAGTCTTCATAAACTCTCTATAGTTTGTGCCAAAGATTAAAAATCTTGTGAAGATCAAGCTTATCAGAGGAATCCTCATGATAGTTGCTAACTGCAATCAGCGTAGATCAACAAGGGTCGTCAGTCAAGCACGGACCATGGTAACACGCACTGTCATGAATTAGCAAAGTTAGCAATGGTTTGAGTCAACGGGGGAGGAATCCGATATGTGATTAGAGATGATTAGTGACAAGTCCCTAATCACATATCATAGGGCAAACCCCTCAAAGAAGCAGAGCCGCATGTGCCCGAACTCGAAAAGTCATGAAATGCAGCGAAAAGTGTTTTGGTTCTATCTGAGGTGGGATTCCATAGAAACTAGCAGGATATTGGAAGGGCTTCTAGTGTTAAGTGGTTTAGACTGAGTCCCATCCGATGCCACACAGCGAGTGACACGCGTCCAGCAGAAGAGAGAGAAAACCACTCACATTAGATAGGTAAAGATCGAGCAAGTTATCCACCCAATATGTGTGATTACCATAGGATCTAGAGGGTCTAGATCAATGATGGAGATGTGACCTGATGGATGACTGGATTTGACAAAGTTATAAATCAGATTGTGTGGGATTCTGAAGTCCGATGTGGACGATGAGTTGGCAGAGATTCATGTTTCGTGAGCATTCTTGAAGTAAATGGAAATAATGGTCGTTTCAAATGATCAAGTGTTTTCGATGAACCTGACATGCTCATCTGTTAAAGGGATAGGTGGCCACCTCCCTATAAGGTGTTATGCAGTTACTGTAACCACCGAAGAAGGGATTCGAACGGACGGAGATAGGGAACTAGAAAGCCGAGAAGTAGAAACGAAAAATGAGAAATCAAATTGTCTTAAAAGTCATAGACTAACAGAGAGGAGAAGGGGAAGCCTAGGAAGCAGAGAAACCAGAGCTGAGCTGACCTAAAGAAGTAAATGCAGAAAGTGAGCCAGGGTTAAGACAAAGACAGAGAGAGTACTCTAGAGAGTCTATGTACTTCAGAGGGACTTGTGGGATCCAAGTTCATCCCTACTGATTGTATTTGTTGTGTGAGACTCAAATTGAGCTCATTATAATAGGCAGAGCCAGATAGCTCTAATAGAATTCTAAAGAGACACGAGGCTGCAGTGAAGTTCAGCACAGCAGGAGATTGAATGATCGAGCTATGGCTGGTTATCTGAGGTGTGTTGAAGATAGGAGAAGCAGTTCCAGAGACAAATGCAGAATTCTGAGGGAGTCAGAGAAGCCAGAAGCTCAAGAAGCTTAGAGCACTGACTCAAGGTGTCAAGTTCAGAGAAGCCTAGACCCGTTTGCAGAACAAGGACAGCCAGGGGTAAGATGGCATTCTAAGCCCTATGGTTCAGTTGTAAACCAATGGAGTTAAGTGTAGCACTTGTAAAAGAATTGAAGCCATAATCCCAGAGAGCCTAATCAAGTTGATTAGAGCTCAAGGAGACATAGCCCAAGATATCAGGGTGAACTCCATATTATATTGTTGTCTTATGGGTTTTTTGAATTGTTGATTTATTTACTGTTATTTGTGTTTCACATTAGCATAAGAAAATGAACATAAGCACTCAAAAGTCAAAAACAAATACAGGAATACACCTATATTTTCAAGCATTCCTTAATTCTGCATTGGTTAATCATTAAGATTTGGGAAAATTTAAAGCTTTGGAAGTGGGAGAGGTTCTTGTAAGTTAGACAAGAAGCCTAAGAGCCCCATTTTCAGATTAAGTGGTATCAGAGCTTAAGATTGATTAACCCCACCTTCAAAGAAGGTTGTATCAGAATGCTTGATTGATAGGGCAAAGACTGCTTGTCTAAAAGGTGTTTGCACAATCAAGGATTGATTGCCTCATTGATTGTATGCTTAGTTGCAGACTGACTATTCTTTGAGTTTGCAAAGGTGAAGGGAAATCGATTGATAGCTCAGTCCTAGAAGGACAAGGAGGAAGAAGGGTTAAAGGAATTCTTCTATCCCAAAAGACCTTAGGGCAATCCTTGAAGCACAAAAGGTTGTTGCAAGAGGTTATTGAATAAGCTCTTTAATAATCTTGTTTGAAGTTCTTTTGTGCACTTTGAAAATGACAACTTCTACAAGTGAGTTCTCAAACTCTTCTTGCTACCCAAGTTCCTTTAATGGAGACATGAAGCAAGACTTGTCCACCATGATTGATATGGTGAGAGAAATTTATGAGGATGGAAGGAAGAGAAACATACTTAGAGAGAAGTTTAATTCCTTGGAGGAAGAGAAGCAGATGTTTTCTGGAAAATTGCAGGAAATGGAGAGTCAACTTCATATTGCAAATATGAACCTGAAAGGATGCATGAGTTGGAGTCACAACTCTTTGTTGCCAAAGAAGCCTTGGCCAAGTATTAGCTTGAAGAAGAGGTAAACCATTCCTGTCTGTCTTAAAATTCTTCTAAGAATTCTTATATTGGTTCTTTTGAAAAACATACTAGAGGCATAGTTTCCAAGCTAATGTCCAAGATGGAATATGAAGGAAAAGGATTGGGCAAACATGCACAAGGTATTGTTGAGCCAATAATGGTTGAGGAAAGGCCCAAGTATTTGGGTCTTGGCTATGGACAGTCTTATGGAGAGAGTTCCAAAGCTGCCATGAAGGCCATTGAAACAATTCCAAAAAGGAGTTTCATTGCAAGTCCTCTACCATAGAAGTGTGAGGATTGTATTCAGGAGGAATGCAATAGCTCGAAACATCATTCACAGGATGCAGGTGTTCAGAAGCACACATGTGAACCAAAGAGTTGTGGAAACTTTGACAGCCTTGAAGAAAGTGATGGTGTTCCAAAGGGAGGCACTCCTTCATTTGCTTCACCTCCTCATGAAGGCAATAAAGGTGAAAGAGGTAGGTATAAATCTAGTTCTAAACACATTCCTTTTGATTTTGTAAAGCATGGAAAAA
>APFE030356651.1:29252-48833 GCA_000404065.3 Pinus taeda | reverse complement strand
TGTTTCTAGATGTTGGAAGAGGATGGCCACATACAGGAAACTTTTGAAGGAAAAGAAGGAAGCAGCCAAAGGTCCACAGGACAAGGCAAATCATGTTGTCAAAAGGATGCATATGTGTTGCACTTACTGCCATAAGCAAGGGCATATTGTTGAAAGGTGTTGGACTTTCAATCCAACACTGCTTCCACCAAAGCTGAAGGAGAAGGTGGAAAAAGAAAATGGCAGGGATGGAAATAAATATTCCATGATTGATGTGTTTCAGGATGATTCAGATATTGATGTTGATGTGCAAACAAAGGATGGACTTTTGAGATGGATTGGTAAGAAATGTTTAGAATTCTTATCCAATTAATGTTGCATGTCTATTGATGCATTTATTTGCATTTCTTTGCGGAAAAAATGCAAGTTGTAGGATCTTACCAAAATGGTAAATGGAAAGAAGTGGAGTAGGAAACTCACTTTATTATTGCAACAGTATGCTCATTTCAGCTTCGAAAGTACAGTGTACTTAAGCGAAAGTTGAAATATGGAATGCATGCATGAGCATGAGATTCATGTGATGTTGGCTTGGGAGAAGTTACTTGATCTCCAAAATGAAGATAATGATGAAGTGTTTCATCTTTTGGAAAAGAGTCCTAAAGGTATTTTTCCTACATGCTTGACTTGAAGAGTCATTTGTTGTAAAGGCATGTTTTATTGGCTTGTTATCTAGTTAATCATTTATATGTAGATATAAGACATGGAAGGGCTCACAAGATGTGGAATCTATTTATTTGTTGAAGCAGGAGTTAGTCCATCCATTTGTTGTCTATATGCCTACTATTGTTAACAGTTGTTGTTGGCAGCTTTTCAAACAGGTAAAGATGAAAGTTTTGTGGAGTAGATGTACTTCACATTCGTTTGAGCCACCTTGGATCAAGGATCAAAGAAAAGAAGTTCAAACTACCTTCTATAAACTTCACAGAAGAAGTTTTGCATGAAGTCAAGGAGGAAAACAGTTCTTCCCGAGATGACCAACCCATCCAAGAAGAGAAGTGGTTAGAGATTTTGGTTCAGAGGAACTACGCAAAGGTAAGTGTAGGGTGGCTAAAATAAGAGGGTGTTGTTGCTCTCATATACTACTCATATCAGTATATCAGTCTTTTGTGGACCAAAATTTCTTTTAGTGGGAAGGTGTGATCCAAAATGGATCCTAAAACTCTCTAAGTATTCATGAACTCTCTATAATTTATGCCAAAGATTAAAAATCTTGTGAAGATCAAGCTTATCAGAGGAATCCTCATGACAATTGCTAACTGTGATCAGCATGGATCAACGAGGGCCATCGATCAAGCACAAACCATGGTAACACGTGCTGTCGTGAATTAGCAAAGTTAGTGATGGTTTGAGTCAATAGGGGACGAATTTGATATGTGATTAGTGACAATTAATGACAAGTCGCTAATCACATATCGCAGGGCAAACCCATCAGAGAAGGAGAGCCACATGTGCTCGAACCTGAAAAATCATGAAATGCAGCGGAAAGTGTCTTGTTTCTATCCGAGGTGGGATTCCACAGAAACTGGTAGGATATCAGAAGGGCTTCGAGCGGTAAGTAATTTAGACTGAGCCCCGCCCAATGCCACATAGCGAGTGACACGGCTCTAGCAGAAGAGTGAGAAAAACATTCACATCGAATGGGTAAACGTCGAGCTAGTTATCAACCTGATATGTGCAATGATTGTAGGATCTAGAGGGTCCAGATCAACAATGGAGATGCGACCCGATGGATGACCGGATTTGACGAAGTTATAAAGCAGATTGTGCGGGATTCTGAAGTCCGACATGGATGATGAGTTGGAAAAGATTCGTGTTTCACGGGTATTCTTGAAGTAAATGGAAATAACAACCATTTCAAATGATCGAGCATTTCCGGTGAAACTGACACACTCATCCATTAAAGGAATAGGTGGCCACCTCCCTATAAGGCGTTATGTAGTTACTATAAGAAGGGATTCGAACGAACGGAGGCAAGGAACCAGAAAGCTGAGAAGAAAAAATGAATAGTGAGAAAGCAGATTGGTTTAAAAGCCAGAGACTGACAGAGAGGAGAGGGGGAAGCCCAGGAAGTAGTAAGGAGACTTGGAAGTAGAGAAAATAGAGCTGAGCTAACCTGAAGAAGTAAAGGTAGCAAGTGAGACAGGGTTAAGAAAAAGATAGAGAGAGTACTCTAAAGAGTCTATGTACTCTAGAGAGACTTGGGGGATCCAAGTACAGTCCTATTAATTGTATCTATTGTGTGAGACTCAAATTGAGCTCACTGTAATAGGCAGAGCCACCAGAGGTTGGAGGCAGAGTCGCAGAGCTAGAGAGCTCTAATATACTTCTAAAGAGCCACGAGGATGCAGTGAAGTTGCCGCACAGCAGGAGATCGAATGATCGAGCTGTGGCTAGTTGTTTGAGGTGTTTCGAAGATAGGAGAAGGAGTTCCAGAGATAAATGCAGAATTCTAAGGGAGTCAGAGAAGCTACAAGCTTGAGAATCTTAGAGCACTAACTGAAGGAGTCAAGTCTAGACAAGCCTAGATGTGTCTGCAAAACAAGGACAACCAGGGGCAAGATGGCATTCTAAGCCCATTGGTTCAACTGTAAACCAATGGAGTTAAGTGTAGCACTTGTAAAAGAATTGAAGCCATAATCCTAGAGAGGCTAATCAAGTTGATTAGAGCTCAAGGAGACGTAGCCCCAGATATCAGGGTGAACTCCATATTATATTGTTGTCTTATTTGTTGAATTTTTGCTTTATTTACTGTTATTGTGTTTCACATTAGCATAAGAAAATGAACATAAGCACTCAACAGTAAAAAAAAATACAAGCATACACTTATATTTCAAGAATTTCTTAATTCCGCATTGGTTAATCATTAAGATTTGGGAAAATTTAAAGATTTGGAAGTGGGAGAGGTTCTTGTAATTTAGACAAGAAGCCTAAGAGCCCCATTTTCAGATCACCAAATTGTGCTGAACCTTAAGAAGTGCACCTTCCTCGTTCCCTTCGGAAATCTGTTAGGAAATGTTTTCTGCAAATAGGGGCTAATGGTGGATCTTGAAAAGATTGCAGTAATTCTAAATTTGGAAGCACCACGAAGTGTTAAACAGTTACACGCTACCTTGGGACGCACAGGATACGACAGGAAGTTTATCAAAAGCTATGCCCAAATTACTGCACTGATGGAGAAACTATTGAAGAAAGATGTCACATTCTACTGGAATGATGATTGTATGAAGAGCCTCGATGTTCTAAAAGGGAAATTGGTGTCTGCTTCAATCTTGGTTTTTCCAAAATGGGATGTGGAGTTTCATGTCCATGTTGATGTTTCGTGTATCGCATTGGGAGCAGTGCTTACGCAAGAAGGAAATGAGGGCTTGGACCACCCTATTGCATTTTCAAGTCATAGATTATCAAAATATGAGAACTATTCCACAACTGAGCGCGAGGGTTTAGCAATGGTGTATGTGCTCCAAAAGTACCGGCACTATTTTCTCAGAAGACATTTCAAGATGTATGCCGATCATTTTGCATTGAAATATCTAGTCAACAATCCTATGTCAGGGGGACGCATATGTAGGTGGCTCTTATTATTCCAAGAATATGATTTTGAGGTCGTAGTAAAACCGGGACACTTGAATGCAAGACTGGATCAGTTATCCTGCATTGAGACGAGCGAGGAACCCACTAATATGGAGGATGGACTACCTGATGCCCAACTTTTTGTGGTGCATGTTACAGACAGACACTTCGATGATATAATCCATTTTCTAACAACAAGGACTACGACGGAGGAATACTCCGTCCAACAAAAGAAGGAATTGATGGTGCGCGAGATGATTTTTTTGTCATTGTAAGGCACCTATACAAAATGGGAAATGATGAAATATTGCAACCATATGAATCTGAATTTGAACGAAGTTAGATCCTTGTGGAAGCGCACAGTGGTGTTGCAGGAGGAAACTATGCAGGACGCGTGACCACACAGAAAATCCTTCGCGTAGGATAATGGTGGCCAACCCTGCACTAGGATTCCAAAGCGTATTGTAAGGCCTATGATATATGCCAGAGGACTGGAAAACCATCACGAAGGGACGAGATGTCACTGAATCCACAAATGACACTACATCCATTCGAAAAATGGGCAATCGACTTTATGGGACTGATCAAACCTCAGGGAAAGTTAGGAATGTGCTACATTATCACCGCAATGGAGTATCTGACACAATGGGTGGAAGCACAGCCAGTCAAAGACTGCACGAATGCTATAGCTACAATGTTTTTGTTCAAAAACATGTTGACCCACATTGGCTGTCTGAAAATCTTGATGAGTGGTCACAGAACACATTTTTTGAATGAAATCATCAACGCGCTCACAGAAGAGTTCCAGGTATATCATCAGAAGAGTACACCGTACCACTCGCAAGCCAATGGGACTGTAGAAGCTTTCAACAAGATACTTGAGACTGCACTAACCAAAGTTTGCAACGCACATCGCAACAATTGGGACCTATGTGTGCCTGCCATGTTATGGGCTTACATGACAACATGTAAGAGACTAACAAGACAAACACTTCTCTAATTAGTTTATGGTGTAGAAGTTGTCATGCCAATGGAATATGTTGAACCTAGTTTGTGAATTGTAGTGCTCACAGGGATGGTGGACCGCATATCCCTGGAAGAAAAACTAGCACAATTGGAAGAACATGAGGAGGAATTCTTTCTTACTGGGTTTCATCAACAGGTAGAAAAGCAGTGTGAAAAATCCTAACACGATCATCATATCAAGTTGAACACTTTCAAAGTAAATGACTTACTACTACTCTATGATAGTAATTTTGAAAAATTTCTGGGAAAATTCAAAATGCATTGGTTGGGACCATATGTGGTTAAGGAAATCACATACGGAGGTGTGGTCCAGCTGGTTAAGTAGAATGGTGAACCTTTCCCTGGTAAAGTAAATTGTAGCCGCTTGAAGCTCTACATGGGTAGGTCAGCTACCTAACTGATCGGTAGCAGCATAGTATTTGCACTCCAAGGAGTTGGGTAGTGCGCGGGACTATAAATGTATGTCGGTGCAGATGTATAGAATAGTTCGCACATAGAGGATTCAGAAGAGAGAATGCAATAGGTCTAGCAAACTGCAGAGCAGTGCACTATGGACCTCCGAGCAGCGCAGGACCAGCTAGAGGGACTCTGTGCCAACAGAGTGACTCAAGGGTGAGTCACAATGTTTGTGTTGGCAGTGTGTTGGGCATCAAATCCCCCCCAACAACATGTTTTCGTGCTCAAAGCCTAAGTTTTGGTCAAATGTTGTTATAAGGCTCTGCAAATTGTGGGCACGAAGCGCGAAGTGCCTGTTGAGTCATAGGGTTGTCCACCCTAAGTTTTGTAATGTAATGTCAACCTACCCATGGTCTGCAAACCATGGGATTGTATAAATAAGAGCAAGGCTTTGAGTTGTAATAAAATTTAGTGAAAGATAAGAAGAAATGGAGAGCGAAGGATGAGGAATTATGTCGAATCTGTAAAGTCTTGGGTCGTAGTAATAAGAAGAGGCTTTGCAGCTGAGTGCACAGACCCCTAGATGAGTGCGTAGGGCGAAGTCAGGTTTGTAACCAAGCAAGAAGAATAATAAAAATACATTTGATTCCAATTATTGTGTATCTATTTTTATCTTACTTTTTATGCCTTTATAATATTTTTTTTATCGCACACACATATATGAATGTTGAACGTTGTTAAGTATAATTGGGCTCATACATATAAGTTAAATAATTGATTAATATTGGATTAATGATAAGGAATTTGGGTAATAGCACAGATCGCACCTCGAGCAGGGCTACACGAAGGCAGCATCACAAGCTGCGAGGGCTGATAGCTGCGCATAGCAATGTGTGCATAGGGTCAAACCACGAACCGCCTAAAATCATCTGACATCTCTAGGGTGTAGAAACCTAGTTCTAGCACCCTCCCATACTACTTCCGGTGAGACCTCAGTCCGCGCTTTGCATATTTTTGCCGAAAGGGCCAATAGTACCAAGATTTGTTTGGCTAAATCATCTCTAAACCTAGGTCAGGCCCATAGTAACCAACAATCTTCTCACCACTTTATGCTAACTAGGCCACTCTTTAGTATGTTGCATGGAGGAACTTGGAAAACTACTAAGACCTACATTCAATTTGTTTACAACCACAATTATTGCATATAAAACACTCGATCTCATCCATTAATGTATAAAAGGATTTATACCATTAACATGCAAGATATTAGATCCTTGAATAGCTCTTGATATATCAACATCTCTTTTGGAAAACAAATTCATTCTACAATTAATGTCCTTGTGTCTAAAATTGTGACATGCAAACAAATAACCATCAAATGGAGTGGCATACATGAAATTGTATTTCCATGGAGAGGGAGTTTATTTGGAGGATTTTGGTTTCTTCACTTGCTAATTTTGGAAGTATCTGTGACAATTTCCTGTTGATTTGATTGGAGTACCATTGTCTTGTTTTCCCTTGTTGTTAGCTAAAGTATTTTCTTGACCATATTTTCCTTGTACAAAATTTTCATAACTAAATCTTTATTGATCTTTGACATCTTGTTGAGGAGATTTGAACCCTAAGCCAATTTTTCCTTTTGATGACCTTTTCACATTGAGAATGTCCTTTAAGGTTTCAAACTTCTCCATGAACTTTTAATTTAGACATGCTTGAGATTTTTCCTTTGATAGATCAGATCTTAAGACAACAATTTCTTCTTTAAGCTTGTGGAAATTTTCCTCCCAAACTCCTAGCTAATTGGTGAGCACTTCTTCCTTTATTTTCACCTACTCCAATAGTTTTTTCGACAAATTGTGTCCTCTTCATGAGAACATGCATTTTTAATGCCACAAATTTTTTGCTTGAGTGACTCATTCTCTCGCTCCAACTTAGGAAATTTGGTTTTCTGAACCATAATATATTGAAGCAAGGAATCCTTGAACTTTTCGAGCTCCTCTACATGTTTCTTCAAGGACTCATCAACAACAAGAGTCTTTCTCTCCTTCTTTCGATGCTTTTCCTCCTTCAATAACTTGTTCTTATTTCCTTCCCTTCTTATCTCATTTAGTTCACTAATAAGCTCTCCTTTATAATCTATCTTTTCATATTCAAGATCATATCCATATTTTGATTCAAAGCCATAAGAAAAAAATCATTATTCTCTTCTGATGATGTTGGTTGACTACTATCTTCTGAAGAGCCACTTTCTTCTTTGGAGTGAAAGTTCTATTTCTTTTGAGCTTTACCTTTCTAATATTTTTTAACTTTATTCTTACCCTTTTTATTCTTTTTCTTCTCTTCTTTTCCTCCTTTTGTTAATGGACACTTTGCAACAAAACATCTAAGCCATAGAAAATAAAAAAACTTGAAGGGAATTTTTCCTTTGTATTTTATAGAACCCAATTCTAGCTTCCTTGCAAACTAAGAAAAGCGTTGATATAATTCATTGCTAGAGTAATATTCCTCTTGCTTGACCTTATTGGATGATTTATTTAACTTCCTAGAATGTTATTTAACCTTATTAGAGCCTTTGAATGCTACTTCACTAGAATTTTATCCTCCGCTCCAATGTGCATCTCATATGGTGTAAGGGTCCGAAGTAATTTCTCCATGGTGAGAGTACTCATGTCAACCATTTCCCCAAATTCAGAGACATTTGGATGGAATATTGATGGAAAATACCTCAATTTTTGGAATTATGACCTCATCTTCAAACTTCTCATCTATACTCTTGATCAAATTGGTTACCTCCACAACCTTAAAAAAATATTCACCAATGCTTTCTTCTTCCTTCATTGTTAGGCTCTCAAACCTCATTCCATAAGTTTATAGCTTCACCTTCTTTACCTCCTCATTTCCTTCATAGTTATTTTGAATCTTGTCCCATACATCCTTCATTGATTTACAACACATGACCTTTTTAAGTTCACTCTTTCCAAGTGTTTCCAAAAGAACATTTTTTTCCTTGGCATTGTTTTGATAAACTCTCTTCCTATCAACATTTGTAGGTAGAGTATTAGAGACTATGTATATGGACATCACAGTGGAAAAATCATCAACGCCTAGATTCATATATTTCACTTGCATCATCAACTTCCACACATTGTATTTCTCTCCATGAAAAATTGTAAGTTTACCCTCTTGTCCAACCATGATCCCCTCTCGATTTATTCTTTCATCAGTTAAGCTGCAAACAAAGGAGCCAACTTTGATACCATTTGCTAGAAATTATCAATACTTGGGTGGGGGGTGAATGAGTATTACACAAATATTACAATTTATTAACTACAAGTAAACAATGTTTTAGAAATAAACGTCAACATAACACAGAGAGAGACATGCACACATCAAGCATAAGTAACATCACATGAAGACACAAATATTTTTAGATTGAAAACCCCTACGGTAAAACACCACTAAATTTTTCAATACTTCTTCTACTGTATTGTTAAAAATGTTATGATATACATTCATCATATAGCCTCCACTAACAATGAACCTCTACTCCTTATAAATGATACTAGTTGGTCAACACCAACTTGGAACCACCACTCCTATAATAGAGTCATTTGCATACACTAGTTTGAGGCTGCAAGCTCAATATACAAACAATTTTGAAGATTAAAAGGATATTTTAGGCTAAAAAAATAATAATACAAACAATAGAATCAATGAAACACTGTTTAGCTGCTACTAAGGCAACTTCCTAATGATAGAAAAAATCTCCACACACTCCCTTCAAAATAAGTTGTCAATCCCTACACATAAATTTGATAGTTGATATCTAAAGAACTTTGAAGTTCACCATAGTCTAATACAACCAATAGAATACAACTTTCTCTCCTTAGAACACTATGCTCACACTCTCTCTCATACACCAAAATAAACAAACAAACATTCTCATATCTATCTTCTATTTGTAATTTTTTGAGATAGTTAAATCAATAAATACATAAGATGATAGGGAACTCAACAACTCTTTTCATACCATGGAATTGGTTTAGATCATTCTCCTTCAATTGATTTTCCATTAATTTAATTAATGATAAATATTCTTTACTTTAACCACCTTCTATAAGTAAAACAAAATATATTGACCCTTTTGATCAAAATTTCCAAAGAAAACCATCAGAAAAATAAATAAAAACATCTGAAGTGCACACATAATCTAGAGTAAATCACCTAGACAGAGTAACACACACTTTTCTCTGACCTCTTATGTTACAATTGAACTTCCTAGGCCAAAAATAACATTAGTAATACTTTGTATTCAACATATATTATGTTACTCTTAAGGCCTCCTTTCTCAAGGATTTTGGAAGCTCAAATTCAAGAGGATTTTTGGAATATTATGACAACCTTCCACACATAGTTTGACATCATGAAAACATGTATATTACTCAATACAAGGAGTAAACCTCATAATTATAGGGCATATACCAAGTGACATCAATCTTATAGCTTAACTTTAGGAGTGAGATTGATACACAATGAGAACTTCCTACAAACCATTTGACATTATGAAAACCCTTTGCAACACCACGAAAACCTTTTGAAATCATACTTATGACTCAATATGTGACATAGGACTCATGAATGAAAAACATACATCATGTGACATCAGTGGAAACACCAATATTCCCACACCATCTCCCATGGAACCTTTACCAAAAAACTAACTCTATACCATTCATGCCAAGCCTAATATATACTGTGAAACAACTTTTTTGGTTGATGGAGAAGGAAGTGATGAGCAAGTAGTCTGTCATGATTTCTCTATTGATCAATATCTTGCATAAAATACCAAGGACAAAGAGATCAATGATTTCATTAATTCCTCGGCCTCTTGCTCTGACACACATTTTCTATTGAGAATGATGTTGGCATTGATGTCAAATTGGTAAGGATGGCATGGGCATGGTGTATCAAGCTCATCGAGAGTCCTATGGTTGTTGCAATATTTGGTAGAGAACGATCGTAGTAGAAGGATATGTAAAGAGGCTACAAAATATGATAACTATGATGGTTGGGTAGCCCAAGATTCAAAGGAATTTATTCTTTAGAAGACTAGCTCAAATGTTCCTAGAAATGGTGAAGTTGGATAGTGCTCTAAAATAGTTTTCCAACAATATATGGCATCCTAAAAAAGACCTCCAACATAAACATTTATAGTTAGAAAATTTTCACGATAGAGAGGGTCAATCATCAAGGTTCCATGGCTCAAGGGTTTTCATATAACTTATGCTTTGGGTAAAATTTAATTGTTAAGGAATTTCAGACTTAGGCGTATTTGGCTAGTTGGAGGTCAAGTTGTTTTATGAAAAATATTTGTGGATAGTCAGGATTTGACCCCTAAACTTGTAGGACCTAGGTGCTTTAGTCAAGTTAGGAGGTTGGTCATTTAGGTGAGTTTGATAGGAAAAAAAAGCTATAACTCACAACTTGTGGTAGCCAGGATGACAGGATGATGTCAACCTAGGGTGATGTGGCAACACAAGAAGTGGACACATGGCATGTGTTTTCGACATTTTTAGGTGTCCATGTTGGCCAAATTTGATTGACACATCGCACCACATAAGTTTTGATGATGTTAGTATGATGCAAGCATGAAATAAGCTGATGATGTGGTAGGACCTCGAATTTCACGCCATGGGGTCAGTTTGGTGAAGTTTGCCCATGTATTTAGTCTTCAAGAAAATTAAGAGTAAACAACTAAAGTCGGGAATACATGAATGTTGAGCATCTAGGACTAGTTAGATTTTTGAGGCAAATTCCAGAAAATAGTTACTAGAGTGGATTGACCCTCGACCTCTGAATATTGAATTGCATTAAGAGGCATGCCCAGAAGTTAGCAAGGTGATGAAGTAGTGGTACTTGGTGTGGAGAGAAAGGAAGTAAATGGGTTGGCAACTATTCTGGCATGTGCACTAAATTTGGTAGTTATGCCATATTTGAAAGGTCACTAGAGTTGGAAGAGATCTACCAAAACATGTTGTTGGAATTAATGGCGACTGTAGAAAATTGAGTTGTAAGGAAACAAGGACCACAAAAAATTGGAGAATTAATGGTGAAACATATATATTAAACAAATCCATCCTCAATCACAACATTAATGCGTCAATTCATTAAATGAGCAAGGAGAGAAATGTTGAATATTAAAAATCGTTGACAACATGCTAATAGAAAGAGAGAATAATTACCAAGAATCAATGGATATCATGCCAATGTTAGTTTGTTGAGTAAATTGAGCCCATTATCTTGTTCTTAATTGAAGATTGATGTGCCACACTATAGGAAGTAATGAGTTAATTAATGAGCTAATAGATCACATCATTTTGTGTATTGCTACAAAACAAAAAAAAAAACTCAAGAAACATTGAGTCAGTGTGAGAGTTTGAATAATTGTATGTGTTGCGGGGTTCATAGGTGAGCTTGGTGTGAAGTCTGGGGGTGAAAAAGAGATGAATTTTTAGAAAATAACACAACCAAGAGCATGAATGTAGCATGGAGAGGAAGGAGTTGTAAGAGAAATATGAGCACATTCTTTATGTTTTATGGAATAGTAGTTGTATGAAAAGTACAACAATTGGGTTGTGGCCTTCATTTATAAGAGGTTGGAGCCTCTTGGAAAATTTTGATTGCTAATTTGAAGGGGGTTCAAGCTTCTTATGAGTGGGTATTCACAAACAAATTGAAGTAACTCAGTAGGATCTTAGATTATATCATATAAATGAACATATTGGTGGTTTTTCCCTTTTGGGTTTCTAGGTTAAATCATTGTGTCCATGTTTGTATGATGCTCATATTGATGGTGTGTGTGTATCTGAATGATTTACTCTACTGCTGATTATTTAGTTGTGAAATATCACCTGGGTGATTACTAAATAAAAAGAGAAAAAAAATGGGTTTAAATTTTTAAATTAGCACTAACTACTGATTCACCCCCTACATCTCAGTAATTCCTTAGTTCAGTAATTGGTATTAGATACAATTTCCTTCAATAATAGTTTAACCTTTGGAATGTAGATCTATAAGGACTAATATCTAGACAACATAATCATGATGCATGTTCAAGTAAGATATAAGTCTTTGATGCATTAGATAAATTTAGAGGTGAAAAATGGGTCTCAAAATAAGAATGTACAACAAAAATAAAATTTATAAGAATCAATAGGATTCAATATGATGATTTCAACCATGGAGGATGCTTCACCATTTTTAAAAAGGTAAAATGATAAAAAAATAAAAAAACATAAAACAACTACTTTTTCAACTCATATTTTTAACTTATCTCATTACGAGTTTACTCAAATTTTGAGTAGGAGCACTCGTTGGATGCAAAGTTTAATTTTTCATCCAAGGATTACCCATATTGCATACTTTCAATGGAAGATACTACATGAAAAATTTGAAATACATGAAAATATGATTGCAATAATGTTTTTTTCATGTATTTCACAATTTTTGTAGTAGGGTCTATAAAAAATATGAAACATTGTGTTAGGTCCCTATACTACTAGTGTAACCCCCTATTGTTATTAGTACAACCCCCCTATTATATTGTTGTGCCCATGTAGTCCCCATATTGTTATTATTGTGCCCTTACATTATTATTGTTATGTCGGCTCTAATTATATTATGACTCCTTAGACTCATATATATAGAAAGGAGATCTTGTCATTTGTATCATCTAAGGATTGCTCATTTGTGTAATGTAAAGGAGGTTTCCCCCTCAAAGAGGCATATTTCTAAGGCGTTCATCTATACTTTCTATCTTTTTGTGCATTGGTTTCATAACATTTGGTATCAGAGCTTTGGATTCTAGGGTTTCGTTGCTCCAAATAGCTCATCGTGGTATTTTCACTATAACTTTTTTTCTGCGATGTTTCAGAAGCTAACAAAAAAAACCCATTTGACAAGAAATATTGTTGATCGTGCATCCTAATTTTAGATCTTGGTTCTCTATATTTTCAGATATATAATATGAGGAAGTTAGGGTTTTTGCAAGCTCCATAATTTCATCTAAAATAGGCCATCATGGTATTTTCGCTATAACCTTTTCATTACGAAGTTTCAGAAGCTAAAGCAAAAACAAATTTGAGAAGAAATTGTTTTGAATCTTGGGTCTAAATTTCAGTTCTTATCTCGCTATATTTTCAGATATATGATCTGAGGAAGTTAGGGTTTTTGCAGACTCCCAAATTACATCCTAAACAAGTGACCTTGGGAAAATCGTCATAACTTTCTCTCTGAGCAACAAATTGAAATTTCATAATAACTTACAGAAAGAGGACGGACTGTAGTTTCCTGTGCATAGTTTTTAGATTCGAAGGTCTAAACAATGACACATGGCACGTCCTACAAGTTCGCTCTAATAAAACATTATATAATCAAGTAATCTTAGGAGATTGGACATATCTCTTTCTTAGAGAATCAAATTCTGATCAGACTTGTGGGGTTAGAAAGAGGACTCAGAGGGCTATTATAGGAGACAATTTCAGAACTTTGATATCTGAAAGTACAGAGTGACAGTCATTTCAAGATTGAGCTCCTTAAATCAAGAAAAGGTGATATGAGAAAGTTTAATTGAAAGAATCCAGTAAATTGGATACTACAGATGGAGCAATCTTTTGATCTACATGGTGTACCACCGTTATGAAAGGTACATATTGCATCTTCACATTTAGAACCAGATCAATTTTTATGGTATAAAGGACTTTGTTCTCGTAAACAACTTGTTACATGGTCAATTTTCATGGAGGAAATGATAGCACATTATGAGTATACAAAGAGCAACACCTTCTTTAGAGAAACACCAAAACAATTGGAAGAAAAAAGAGAAAAAGGGCTTTGTTACAAAGTGGAAAGCAAAATTATGGCAACAAGGAAGTCTACCCATCACAACTATAAAGATGGAAGTGTTGTTTCTCCTAGCCTTCAACAACCTACAAGGGTTAAACCACAACAATTGGAAGAAAAAATAGAAAAAGGGCTTTGTACAATTGTGATAACAAAGACATTAAAGGTCATAAGTGTGCTGAGAAGAAATTATTTTATATTGATTGTGGAGAGGAGGAAGAAAAGGATCAAAAAATGTCAAAAGAAGAGTATAACACCAGGAACCAACTCCAGGGAAAGAAGAAATGAATCCAACCATATCTTGTAAAGCATGGAAAAGAATTACCACTCCTCAAACTCTCATGATAGAAGGACATATCAAGAAGATAAAGGTTCAAGAAGTGAAAGGTCACATCGAGAAAGAAGAAATGAATCTGACCATATCTTGTAATACATTGGATGGAATTACCACTCCTCAAACTGTCAATATAGAAGGACATATCAAGAAGAAAAATGTTCAAGAATTGAAAGATCGCATCGAGTCTCAAGAAATCAATCTGACCATATCTTGCAATGCATTGGAAGAAATTACCACTCCTCAAACTATCAATATAGAAGGACATATGAAGAAGAGAAAGGTAAGAGTGTTGATTGATTCAGGCAGTACCCATAATTTTGTTGTAGCTAAGGAATTGAATTGCTTCCTATATCCAGCACTGGAGTTTCAAGTGATGGTTGCAAGTGGAGGAACAATAAATTTCTCTGGGAAGTTCCATAATATCAAGCTATCCATGGGAGAATATGTATTGAATAGCCCAATTCTTTCCATTCCAATGGGTAGTGTTGATGTTTTACTAGGAGTCCAATGGCTACAATCTTTGGGTACGATAACTTTTAATTTTCAAGAAATTGTCTTGAAATTTTTTTGGGAAGGAAAGGAAGTTGAATTGAGGGGTATTGAAGGAAAACTTGGAAAGATAATCAACTCTAATAGCATGACAAATATTATAAATAAAGAACAATGGGGTGTAATTGCACAATTATATTCACTAGAGGATCCCACATTGAAATCATGTATTTCTCCAAATCTCCAAAACGTTTTGGACAATCATTCCAAGGTATTTGAGACTCCCAAAGGCCTCCCACCTATTCGTGATCATGATCATGTTATTCATTTGATCCCACTAAGTGTTCCTCCAAACATCAGGCCTTACATATATCCATATGCCCAAAGGAGTGGGAACTCATTCAAAAGTTGCAGAAGATCCCAATTCAAACAGTATTGCGAGAACTTGACAAGGAAGGAAAAATCATATTGGCAACTAAAGCAGTCACAGAATCAAGAAATTGAAAGCTACGAAATAGATCAATTTCAAAGTATCTCATTAAGTGGAAGAACTTACCCACTGAAGATTCCACATGGGAGGATAAGAATTTATACATAAGCATCAAGAACTACTCAAGCATTGAGGACAACACTTTTTGAAGGAGAGGGGCATGTTAGGTCCCTATACTATTAGTGTAACCCCTCATTGTTATTAGTACAATCCCCTTATTATATTGTTGTACCCATGTAGTCCCCATATTGTTATTATTGTGACCTTACATTATTATTGTTATTTCGGCTCTGATTATATTATGACCCTTTAAACTCATATATATAGAAAGGAGGTCTTGCCATTTGTATCATCTAAGAATTGTTCATTTGTGTAATGTAAAGGAGGTTGCCCCCTCAAAGAGGCTTATTTCTAAGGTGTTAATATATCTTTTCTATATTTTTGTGAGCTGGTTTCATAACACATTGGTAGTCCTTGGATGCAAAATTAAATTCCACATCCAACGAGTGCTCCTACTCAAAATATGAGTAAAATCATAGGGAAATAAGTTAAAAATATTAGTTGGAAAAGTAGTTTTTTCATTTTTTCCCTCCAAAGCTTGATGAGGTAACCTAATCTTATTTATATATTTTTATTTTTCAAGTGGTCTAAGTTCAACATAGATTACATCTGGATTGATCTATGGCTTGATAAATCGTGACCTAGGGGCATCTAAGTTGTCAAAATCACCCAGGGATCACACCTAGCCTAGGTCACACTAGCCCTTAAAATGACTGGATTTTTTCCCACCGAGTTTCAAACCGAAGACCTTCACATCACGAAATGACTTAACCATAAACCCCATCACCTTCTATTCTATGCCCCATGGGAAATCTAATATTACTTATTATTTATACTATGATTTTATAATATTCCTTAGGAGGCCCATTTGAGACCTAAAAAATTCTCTAATGGGAAAAACTACATCGCTTAGATGGTTAGAATGGAAACATATCCCATGTCTTTAGGTGTAGATGTTTGGAGCTATGCATTAGTTGATTATGCAATTCCAAAAACCCCTCATACAAATGTAGATGGTAAAAAAATCTATGGGAACAATCCAAAGGCCATAATGTCATTCTCTATGGTCTTAGTCAATCTGAACTAGTAAAGGTAATGGACTATAAGTTAGCCAAATAATTATGGGACAAACTTAATAAGTGTTATGAAGGAGATGAGAAAGTTAAGTAAGCAAAGCTTCAAATCTTCAGAATGAGGTTCAAGAGTTTAGGGATGAGTGAATAAAAAGTATATAAAATTATTTCATTGGAGTTTGTTAGGCCATGGAATTGTCATATTTGTGCATCTATTTTCCTATTTATTTTTCCTCCTTTTTGACCAACAAGACCACATTTTACTAGTGTAACAACCTTTATTCACCTAAGTATGTACTTTTTAGTATGTCACTTTCTTAGTCTAATGTTTCTTATAATTTGGCATAAGAACTACTGTATTGGGAAATTTTTGTTATAGAACAAATATATGGGTTGTTTCAAGTTTAAGTGGTATGTTGAAGTTGTTGTTATAGGATTACACTTGTAGTTTCCTTTACCAATTTGGATCAAAGGCTCTGTGAGCTATTGTTGATACAGGAACAATTTTCCTTACACATGCTATCTTTTTTAATTAGTCATGTGGATCCAAATCTAGGAACACATCAAGTCAAGGTCAGTTCAACCACTAGGAGATATTGATGGAGCATATAGACCAGTTAGTTAAGATTCTTTTTAAACTCATTATAATTAAGGAAAATTATGAAAACTTCACCCATACCATGGAAATTGTTGTATAAATATATTTTTATTTTAAGATCACATGAGAATTGAAAGATTCTTAGATAATCTTCTTATTGTATTTGAAAATTATAAAGATGAGAATTGTTTTCCCATGGGGAAGCGATGATTTTAGAAAGATAGGATTGGAAAGAAGGGGAAAGAACTAAAGTTATGTAATCTTGATGTTCTGTTAATGCAAATATCAACCTTATTGCATTATATCTTTCTCTGAGTAGTTTGTGTGTTATTTAGTGTGCCAGCCCCTGCTAAGGAGGAAGGACCCTCCTTAGTAGTGATCATTCATTAATTAGAGTGTAGTAATTATTTGCATTAATTATTCTCAGTTATGTGATTTTTGTTACTATATATTTATTTATGAGCTATTGATTGAAAAGAGCTTCTGAATGGTGTGACAAGATAGTCCTAGACCAGTCCCTCATATTAGTGGAGCAACAAGTAATTTACCTTTCAGTTATAGATTGGATTGCACTTTCTTTGACTATGTGTATTCAACATTTGATTAAGTGATTGATGGGTTGCATGAGTGTTGTTTCTGAGTGACAGTGGTTGAGTAACAATGTGACTTGTTTTGCAATTGTGTGACTCTTTTCTGGTTCTATTGAAGAGTGTAACAAATTGAATATTTTATTGAGAGTAAGTTTGCAATGACCTTGTTTTGAGATTCATTTTGCTAGTTAACATTGCCCTTGGATAGACTTTGTGTGATAGCCTTATTCAAGCCTATCCAAATTGATAATTATTGTAAGAGTGATTTTTTTACTCCTATTAAAGTAACAATTGTTTCTCCTGAAATTTTTGGTGCCATTGTTGGGGAGGATATTAAGGTGCATATGTGTGACTAACTTATTTTCATGTATTTATTGGAAGTGTGGTATATTTGTTCTTGGTTTTCAGTCATTCAGACGATAATACAAGAGGAAAGAACTTGTGCATCAGTTATGCATACTGAAGCAATATCGGCCTCACAAGGATTAGGGAATATAGGATTACATTGCATGAGTAGTGAAGAAGAAAAACATGGTGCCCCAAAGTAGACTAACCATACAAGTGGAAGAGGACATAGAAGGAATAGAAATAATGAAGATTTGGGAAGGACAACTTATATATATATATATAATTATTCCGAAGGCTAAACAAGAGTCCTCTAATCGGGGGAAGGTGATAAAAGGGAAAGAACCTATTAAGATAACCCCACATAGTCCAATATCTCTTGATACATCTTTTGAAAAATGAAACAAGAAATTCTCAATTTGACTTTCCCTAGGTCAAATTGAGAAAATTCAAATTTCCACAGCAACAAACAACTTGGAGGTTGTTAGAGTTGGTCTTGTCAGTCCTCTGTCAGAGATCAGAACTCTTTCTGAATTTCATTTTTAGGAGTCCCACTCCATTCACCCAGCTACATTCCGCTAGGGGCATGCCATAATCTGACAGAAAAGGTCATGCTAGTCATTTCACCTCAGGTCTGGCTCCTGCTGGCTTAGGTCTTTGGTCAATGATCACTAAAGTCCATGACAGTCAAGGTCTGGTCCTTTAATGGACAAAGTCATTTTCGATAATTAGGTCTAGGGATTAATCAATTTGGTCTTCAACCATGTCCAATAAAGCCATGCAGGCTAGAGTGAGGCCATTAGAAAGTTATGATTCAAAGAGTTTCATCGTCATATGGACAAACTTCGATTGTTCTTCAAAACTCTATTTTGAAGAAAAGTCAAACAGTGTCATCTGTGATAAAATTTTCAAAAAATTCGTTAGTTGATTTCTTCAGGTGCAGTCATGGTTTCCATGGCCAAATGCCTTGTCATGCAATCCCTGCAAAGAGTTCCGAAAATTTCATCATTTGAGCTAAAATTTCAAAGGGAAAAGTGAAATTCAGTGTTGCTTTCAGTCAGTGAAAAAAGCCAAAATGAAACATTAGCAAAGTGGGTTTTCGGAGAAGAAAAAATTAAACCCATGACTTCAAAGTATTTATATACAAGTTTCCACAAAAATCAAGGTCATTGTGCAAATCAAGGTCATAGAGAAACATAGCAAAGTTTGTGAGAGAGCTAGCTCGCATTTGGAGTTAAGTGGGAGTCATTTTCCAGAACGTGGCACACACACAGAGGGGCGGGTGCACAAAGAGACACCCCACAGTGAAAATTTTACAAGGGCGCGACGCACTAGGTTTGGCGCGCGACACACACCCACAAAGGCCCGAAATCGTGCCAAATTGCCTCAAGTTGCCTGTGAAACCCGTCAAATCAACAGGTAGGCTCTATATCATGGCTTGCTCATCAAATTTATGAATGTTATGGTGGTTCATGACTATGTTTAATTGCCACAAAACTCATAAAACCAACCACTAAAAAAACACCAAAAGCCATTGTTGCTAGGGTTGCATAATTGTGGTGTTGATGCCAAGGCTCTGTTTTCCTACCATTTTTCCCTTTCCTACCATTTTCCCCTATCACCCCTATCTCATTTTTCCTATTACCCCTACCCTAAAATATTACCAA
>APFE030356651.1:6063-29232 GCA_000404065.3 Pinus taeda | reverse complement strand
GACTTCAAAGTCTTTAAATAGAGAATTCCCACAAGCAAACAAAGTTATTGTGCTAATAAAGGTTATTGAGAAACATAGCAAAGGGTTTGAGAGTGCAAAGTGCGTGTTTGGAGTGAGTGGGAGTCGTTTTCCAGAGCACGGCACACACACAGAGCACGGCGCACCCAGAGCCACACCATAGTGCAAAATTTCTACGGGCACGGCGCACACCCACAAAGGCCCGAAATCGTGCCAAATTGCCTCAAGTTGCTTGTGAAACCCCTCAAATCAACAGGTAGGCTCTATATCATGGCTTGCTCATCAAATTTTGTGAATGTTATGGTGGTTCATGGCTATTTTTAATTGCAACAAAACTCATAAAACCAACCACTAAAAAAAACATCAAAGCCATGGTTGCTAGGGTTGCAAAATTGTGGTGTTAGTGCCAAGGCCCCGTTTTCACCCCTCATTTTTCCCATTCTTGCATTTTTCCCTATCCCCCCTTTCTCATTTTTCCTATTATCCCTACCCTAAAACACTACCAAACCCTATACCCTATCCCTCCACTCTTTGGTCAATCAAAACCCCAAAACCCTACCTTATCAAATACCCAAACCCCCCTACATATCCCTAAACAAAACTTCTCCCCATAACCCATATTCCTATCATATTACTCCCCTCCTAATACTCCTTTTTTTTCATTGTTCCCCTTGGTGGCAGATATCACAACAACACCTAGTTTCACACCATCATCAAAGGGTAGCCCAAGTACAGTACACACAATAGTCATGGCATCTGAGCATTCATCAGAGTATGAGATGGAGACACAAAGTGTTTCATCCTTGGAAGAATAGGCTCCCACGAGACATCACAAGAGTGGCAAACATGTTAGGGATGAGCCAACTACCCTCACTGAATTGCAGGCTTGCCCTCTTGCCTTGTCATGTTTCCAGAATCTATCATGTTCATCATGAGTTGGCCCGTATTTTTGTGCTTCACCTACATGGAGGTCAGTCTATCTTTCTCATTGGTAACCGGCATACCGAATGTTGGATAACAGTGGCACAAGAAAAGGAAGGTAGATAGGCAGCACTATGAGCCTTACATTAAGGCCAGTTTCTTGAGGCATCTCACAAGATTCTTTCCATTTATATATTTGAAAGATGAATATGCTCCGCTCATGAAATTGATCATGAAGTACTTCAGTTGTGAGGGGAGGTTTTCTCGTCTATATGCCTATCACATTAGGTTGCTCATGCACTTTACCAGGGTGCGGATGATGAACCTTCCATTTTTCATTTGCAGGAACATAGAGAGGATGAACACCTTCATGCAACATAAGACCCCTCAGCAGCAACTTAACAGTGTTTATCACTTTGCTCTTATCCGGATTTTGGTGGATCATCAGCTGGGATTACAGGGCATTGCTTGGGAGGAATTCATCTCCTGCGACCTCTTCAGCACTTCACAGGTATTATTAGAAGTAGAGCATGAGATAGCCGGTCCTTCTCATCAGTATGAGAACCATGAGACCACTACTATGCCAGTATTCATTACATATTAGAGAGGCAGTAAGCACTTGTTTGCAGCAGCAAAGGGAGTGTTATCTCCACCTGGGGTGGAAGGGGCCTCGCTTCCGTCATTGACAACACAAGTACAGGACAAGGGCAAGAGACCCATGCATGATGAGGGGCCATCAGGTGAACGGGATATTGACTTCATCCTCATTCACGATGATGATGCAGATGTGGAGAGTGCCAAAATTAGGATGACCATCCAGGAGCAGAAAACAGAGATCCAAGACTTGTCACTCAATTTGGAAAGGGCCAAATGGATCATCAGGTATTTGGAGTAGAGGAACAAACAACTTGAGGAACAGCATGAGATCATGGAGCTGCAAAGCATCCGTGAGAATCGCCAAGCTGCCCAGCATAGGAGGATTGAGCTCACTCCATTGGAGCAAGAGATTAACAATGACCATGAGTCTTGGCTCGAGCGGATCAACATCCACCTTGAGAGACTGCTGGAGAAAGCTGACAGGGACAAAACCATACTAAGGTGGATGGTTTATCATTACAGGGCACGGAACATGAGTTCAAAGGCTCGGATAAGGAGCTTGAAGGCAAAATTGAGAAAAGCGACAAAGAGGCAAAAGAGGCAAAAAGAGAAATATCGGCTTCGAATTTTGGCTGAAGCCTCTATGTCCCAGCATAGTACCTCTTAGAGAACCTCCAGCCCAAATTTCAAGAAATTTGGGACAATTTTGGTCACATGGAAAATTTTTGGTCACAACACAGGTTTTTTCTCCCTGTGCACCGTGCCACTGGCGCGGGGCTTAGGATTGGGAGCTCCAAATTGGAAATGGCTTGCATTTTTGGATTCAGCATGAAAAATCACGACTACTGGTGCATAAACAAGAAATTTGGGCATGATTTGAGTCTCCAGGAGGTCAAAAACACTCAAAACATGACCTCTCTACCCCTATTTTGACATACAGGAAGCAGTCTTGGGTGATTGAAGTTTCGGAGGGGCAAATGAGCACCAAATTCAGAAATTCCACTTGGGTTGGAAAGTAGATAGGAAGGGATTTCTAATAAGCACATTTGGGTACAATTTTGGACTTCGGAAAGTACCTCAAAATTGCCTCGAAAGTGGCGCGACGCGTATAGATTTGGGCGCGGCGCATATAAAGAAAAAGGCCAAATTCACCTCTGTTTCGCAAAGTTTCGATTCTCGACTTTATCCAAGTGGGGCCGCTCATCTACATTTCACTTTTTTTGGCATCTAAGGCAAAATTTAAAGTATTTTCACTAGAGGATGGCTTCTATCCAAGTGGCAAAGGAAGGCGAGCAGTCACCCAAGCCATTTGTCATTTTTGTAACGTTGCACCTATAGCTAATGGTTGGCTTTCAATCTCCATTTTGTAATGATTTGAGAAACTCCCCAACTCTTGGTAGTTCTATTTCCTCATGGCATAGTCTATTTATTGTATGCAAACCATTTGCAAATGGTTGGTTGGCTTGTAATTTCTGGGAGACTGTGGGAAAGAAACTCTGTTTCTTCATTGTATATTTTGACAGAGGATTAATGAAAGGCAGTGGCTCTATTTCATGAGATACATGTGGTTGTGAGTGTAGCAAATGTGTTTTTCCTTGTGTTGCATATGTATTTCGTTATGTTTCATAGTTCATTCATGTTCATTTCCAGTGAAATTTTCTGAGTAAGATAAGGTAGAATTCATTTTTATTGCTCTACCTGTGGGAAAGTTTCACGCTGTGTGTTTGTCTTCTGTTGAAAAGGATTCATGTACTTATGCCCTTTTCACCCTCCTAAGCAATCTCTCCATTCCGCATTATTTCAAACTAAATTGCTGGACTTTCCGCATGTCTTGCCTCACGAAGTAATCTGTGCCTTTGTATTAAATTCTCTGCCCATTGCTGTCCCTTGGTCCCATACCATCCCAGAAAATCAGTCATTCATAAAATATTGTTTCTTGTATCCATAGTTACTTACTAGCCTAAGATCAGTATTTCATTGTAAGTCATCTTAGACCATTTCATTTGCTTATTTGCTGAGTGTGACTCGGAGAGAGCCCTCTCCTGTTCTGGTAGGGCTAGCTACCAGACTGAGCGTGGTTTATGGTTACCCTGAATTTTTCCTTCCTTCAGCCTAAGGCAGATTTAGGTGCTAAGATAGTGGCGACTCCGCTAGGGAATCAAAATGGTTTGCTTGTAGGTTGTCTTGCCCCAGGACATATCTCAAGTTCAGATCTGATGGTTGATGTTGGACAACGATCAGACAAAAGACGGTTGAAGTCATTCACCTGGTGACTCCTTTCACTGAAGAATCTAGAAACCGATGCTTCATGGTGACTCCACTGTAGAGGGATCAGTCACTTTGAGATTTTTTAAAATGGAGCAGATTGCAAGAATATACGCTCCCATGAGCCGAGATCACATTCTAGGATTTCCAAATAAAATTCCGAAGGTAGATTGGTCAAGGAATCTTCCTACGTTTAAAGATGATGGTAAGAAAGAAACTGCTTTACATCTAGTTCGATTTCACATGCATATTCGCAAGTTGAAGGTTGATTTTCCTAAAGATTGCTTAATGAAGATATTCCTGGCCACTCTAGAAGGTGAAGCCCAATCTTGGTATGAAAATTTTCCCGCTGCTTGTATTTATTGTCTAAAGGATTTTCATGCCCTGTTCATTGAAAGATATAAAGACTCTTATCCATCATTGAATCTAGTTCATAATTGTTGCAAACATGCTTCTACTTTTATTGAAAGCCTTGAAAAATACTATGAGGATGATAATTTTATGGATGATGAGATCATGGAAGCCTTGTATGAAAATCCCTTTCAGCAGCGCAAAGACAATCATGAAAATTTGCAGCATGATCAAGATTGTAGTACGATGGAAGATGAAGGAATTTTTCATCTTGACAGTCAACATTAATTACATGAAATAGATCAGCAGGTTGAAGAGTTCCATATGGCTGAAAGTGATGAAAGAGAAAGTTTCGTTTCAAATTTGTCCATAGAAGAAGACAACGCACAGAGAAATCAAGTTTCAAATTCAGAATGTGATAATGTTAAGACAACCATTTCAGATGTAGATTCAGATTGTGATGACCAAGAAAACCTTGTACTAAGTCCCATGAAAGAGAATTCTGCTGTTAAAATCACTTGGAATGAAGAAAACAGAGTTTTGAATCCAAATGTTCTCATGTCATCAAAACACAGTCTTCATGAAGAGGTAATCCAATCAGCTCATGAACAGCAAGATGAGATCTTTGCTCAAGCAAGTGAAAAAGGTCCTGTGGATGAATTTATGGTAGATGATAGAAATGTTAGTGTTAGGTTTCAAAAAACATCTAAAGTTTCTTTTCTCATGATTGATGAATGTGATGAATGTAATGAGAATCTGGCTGTCATATCGTATGAAAATGACCTACCATATATTCAGACTTCAGAAGATCAAACCATTCAGGATTCCCTTTCAGATTCCTCGTCATATGTCTCATGTTTTGAAATGTTCTTTGAAAAGGAGATTTGTTCATGCACTTGTTTAGAATTTTTTGAAGACCTGGAACATACTCTTATTTATGAAGAAAGACCAGAATCAAGAGAAAAAGATACCTTGTTTTTCCAGCAAGAGGCCAATCTTCATGTTTTTCAGGATCCAATGGCAAATTTGTTGCAGTCAGCAGTGAAGGTGATTATTTCAGTATTCAATGATAAAGGAGTCATGGTTAATTATGTTTTTGGAAGCCCAGTTACCAGTATCTGTTGTTAACCAGAAGATCTGATCAGGAGAATCAATCAAGGAGGCATCTACTTGATTGGTTACATTGGAAGACACATTACACATGATTGTACATATTGCATTAGTACGCAGGTGGTTGTCATCTTGATTTGAAACCCTCGAATCTTGATGGACTACTGCCATTGAAACAAGTTTTGTAAGTTCTTCTTTTAGTTAAGTCAGTCATGAGTCATTTCCTTTTGCATTGAGTCATTTTTTTCAGTCATGTTGCTTCCATAATTAAGTCGGTCTTAGTCAGGTTTCAGTCAATAAATGAGTCAGAATCTTGTGTGGTTTGTCAAAATAATGACTCCATAGCCCAATGGAAAAAAGGCACTGTCTAGCTCTTCCAGAGATCTGTTGTTCTTGGCACCTCCAAGGAGCTACCATCACCCATTGGAGCCAATGTTAGAGTCAGTCTTGTCAGTCCTCTGTCAGAGATCAAAACTCTTTCTGCATTTCATTTTTAGGAGTCCCGCTCCATTCACCCAACTGCATTCCGCTAGGGGCATGCCATAATTTGACAGAAAATGTCATGCTAGTCATTTCCCCTCAGGTCTGGCTCCTGTTGGCTTAGGTCTTTTGTCAATGATCTTTAAAGTCCATGACAGTCAAGGTCTAGTCCTTTAACGGACAAAATAATGTTCAATCATTAGGTCTAGGGATTAATCAATTTGGTCTTCAACCATGTCCAATAAAGCCATGCAGGCCAGAGTGAGGCCCTTACAAAGTTATGATTCAGAGAGTTTCATTGTCATGTGGACAAACTTCGACTATTCTTCAAAACTCTGTTTTGAAGAAAAGTCAAACAGTGTCACTTGTGAAAATAATTTCAAAAAAGTCATCAGTTGATTTCTTCAGGTGTAGTCATGGTTTCCATGGCCAAATGGCTTGTCATGCAATCCCTGCAAAGAGTGCCGAAAATTTCATCATTTGAGCTAAAATTTCAAAGGGAAAAGTGAAATTCAGTGTTCCCTTAAGTCAGTGAAAAAATCCAAAATGAAACATTAGCAAAGTGGGTTTTCAGAGAAGAAAAAATTAAACCCATGACTTCAAATTCTTTATATACAAGTTTCCACAAAAATCAAGGTCATTGTGCAAATCAAGGTCATAGAGAAACATAGCAAAGTTTGTGAGAGAGCTAGCTCGCATTTGGAGTTAAGTGGGAGTCGGTTTCTAGAGCGCGGCACACACACAGAGGGGCGCAGCGCACACAGAGCCACCCCACAATGAATATTTTACAGGGGCGCCACACATATAAAGGGCGCGGCGCACACCCACAAAGGCCTGAAATCGTGCCAAATTGCCTCAAGTTACCTTTGAAACCCCTCAAATCAATAGGTAGGCTCTATAACATGGCCTGCTCATCAAATTTTGTGAATGTTATGGTGGTTCATGGCTATGTTTAATTGCAACAAAACTCATAAAACCAACCACTAAAAAAAAAAAAAACATCAAAGCCATGGTTGCTAGGGTTGCAAAATAGTGGTGTTAGTGCCAAGGCCCCATTTTCACCCCTCATTTTTCCCTTTCTTGCATTTTTCCCTATCCCCCCTTTCTCATGTTTCCTATTATCCCTACCCTAAAACACTATCAAACCCTATCCCCTATCCCTCCATTCTTTTGTCAATCAAAACCCCAAAACCCTACCTTATCAAATAACCAAACCCCCCTACATATCCCTAAACAAAACTTCTCCCCATAACCCCTATTCCCATCATATTACTCCCCTCCTAATACTCCCTTTCTTTTCATTGTTCCCCTTGGTGGCAGATATCACAACAACACCTAGTTTCACACCATCATCAAAGGGAAGCCCAAGTACAGTACACACATAAGTCATGGCATCTGAGCATTCATTAGAGTATGAGATGGAGACACAAAGTGATTCATCCTTGGAAGAACAGGCTCCCAGGAGACATCATCAGAGTGGGAAACATGTTAGGGATGAGCCAACTACCCTCACTGAATTGCAGGCCTGCCCTCTTGCCATGTCATGTTTCCAGCATCTATCATGTTTTGAATTTTGTCAAAGGGTGGCTAACGTTAGAGTTCATCATGAGTTGGCCCGTCTTTTTGTGCTTCACCTACATGGAGGTCAGTCTATCTTGGCCGGGGTCACCTTCACATTGACACCCGAAACTATCTCATTGGCAACCGGCATACCGAATGTTGGAGAACAATTGCATAAGAAAAGGAAGGTGGATAGGCAGCATTATGAGCCTTAAATTAAGGCCAGTTTCTTGAGGCAGCTCACAAGAGTCTTTCCATTCAGATATTTGAAAGATGAATATGCTCTGCTCATGAAATTGATCATGAAGTACTTCGGTTGTCAGGGGAGTTTTTCTCGTCTATATGCCTATCACATCAGGTTGCTCATGCACTTTACTAGGGTGCGGATGATGAACCTTCCATTTTTCATTTGCAGGAACATAGAGAGGATGAACACCTTCATGCAACACAAGACCCCTCAGCAACAACTTAACAGTGTTTATCAATTTGCTCATATCTAGATTTTGGTGGATCATCAGTTGGGATTACAGGGCATTACTTGGGAGGACTTCATTCTCGTGACCTCTTCAGCACTTCACAGGTATTATCAGAGGTAGAGCATGAGATAGGCGGTCCTTCTCATTAGTATGAGCACCATGAGAAAACTACTATGCCAGTATTCGTTACATATCAGAGAGGCAGTAGGCACTTGTTTGCAGCAGCAAAGCGAGTGTTATCTCCACCTGGGGTGGAAGGGGCCTCGCTTCCGGCATCAAAAACATAGGTACAGGACAAGGGCAAGAGGCCCATGCATGACGAGGGGCCATGAGGTGAACAGGAGACCGACTTCATCCTCATTCAGGATGATGATGCAGATGTGGAGAGTGCCAAACTTAGGATGACCATCCAGGAGCAGAAAACAGAGATCCAAGACTTGTAACTCAATTTGGAAAGGGAAAAATGGATCATCAGGTATTTGGAGTAGAGGAACAAACATCTTGAGGACCAACATGAGATCATGGAGCTGCAAAGCATCCGTGAGAATCGCCAAGTTGCCCAACATAGGAGGATTGAGCTCACTCCATTGGAGCAAGAGATTAACAATGACCGTGAGTCTTGGCTCGAGCGGATCAACATCCACCTTGAGAGACTACTGCAGAAGGCCGACAGGGGCAAAACCATACTGAGGCAGATGGTTTATCATTACAGGGCATGGAACATGAGTTCAAAGGCTCAGATAAGGAGCTTGAAGGCAAAACTGAGAAAAGCGAGAAAGAGGAAAAAGAGGAAAAAAGAGCAAGATAAGCTTTGAATCTTGGTTGAAGCCTCTGTGGCCCAGCATAGTACCTCTTAGAGAACCTCCAGCCCAAATTTCAAGAAAGTTGGGACAATTTTTGTCACATGGCAAATTTTTGGTCACAACATAGGTTTTTTCTCCCTGTGCGCCGTGCCACTAGCGCGACGCTTAGGATTGGGAGCTCCAAATTGGAAATGGCTTGCATTTTTGGATTCAACATGCAAAATCACGACTACTAGTGCATGGACAAGAAATTTGGGCATGATTTGAGTCTCCAGAAGGTCAAAAACACTCAAAACATGACCTCTCTGCCCCTATTTTGACACACAGGAAGCAGTCTTGAGAGATTGAAATTTTTGAGGGGAAAATGAGCACCAAATTCAGAAATTACACTTGGGTTGGAAAATAGGCAGGCAGGGTTTTCTAACAAGCACACTTGAGCACAATTCGGACTTCGGAAAGTACCTCAAAATCGCCTCCAAAGTGGCGCGACACGTATAGATTTGGGCGTGGCGCATATAGAGAAAAAGGCCAAATTCACCTCCATTTCGTGAAATTTCGATTCGTGACTTTCTCCAAGTGGGCCCAATCATCTACATTTCACGTTTTTCAACACCTAAGGCAAAATTTAAATTATTTTCACTAGAGGATGGCTTCTATCCAAGTGGCAAAGGAAGGCGAGCAATCACCCAAGCCATTTGTCATTTTTGTAACGCTGCACCTGTGGCTAATGGTTGGCTTTCCATCTCCATTTTGTAATGATTTGAGAAACTCCCCAACTCTTGGTCGTTCTATTTCCTCATGGCATAGTATATTTATTGTATGCAAACCATTTGCAAATGGTTGGTTGGCTTGTAATTTCTGGGAGACTGTGGGAAAGAAACTATGTTTCTTCATTGTATATTTTGACAGAGGATTAATGAAAGGCAGCAGCTCTGTTTCATGAGATACATGTGGTTGTGAGTGTAGAAAATGTGCTTTTCCTTTTGTTGCATATGTATTTCTTTATGTTTCATAGTTCATTCATGTTCATTTCCAGTGAAATTTTCTGAGTAAGATAAGGTAGAATTCATTTTTATTGCTCTGCCTATGGGAAAGCTTCACGAGGGTGAAAAGGATTCATGTACTTATGCCCTTTTCACCCTCCTAAGCAATCTCTCCATTCCACGTTATTTCAAACTATATTGCTAGACTTTCCGCCTGTCTTGCCTCACAAAGTAATTTGTGCCTTTGTATTAAATTCTCTGCTCATTGTTGTCCGTTGGTCCCATACCATCCCAAAAACTCAGTCATTCATAAAAAATTGTTTCTTGTATCCATAGTTACTTACTAGCCTAAGATCAATATTTCATTGTAAGTCATCTCAGACCATTTCATTTGCTTATTCGCTAAGCGTGACTCGGAGAGAGCCCTCTCCTGTTCTGGTAGGCCTAGATACCAGACTGAGCGTGGTTTGTGGTTACCCTGAATTTTGCCTTCCTTCAGCCTAAGGTAGATTTAGGTGCTAACAGAGGTATTTAACTAGGGTGACATCGCTCTTTCCACTTGGTTAGCTCAGTAAATTCATGTTAGAGGGATTGGAACTCAGTTAAGCATGTGTGATTGCTAATTTGTAGTAATCAAGGTCATCTATTTCAAGTTGTTTTTAGTTAAACTAGTTCTGATTGTTTATAGAACTAGTGGAAGGTCAGTTGTGCACTAGGACAATAGTCTAACTCAATGATCATCTAGTTAATTGATCAATAAGCGAAAAATAGCTAGTGCATGTAGAGAATTTGAGTTCCCTAGATGTGGTGGAGATTTCAAGGTAGTGTAACATTAGTTGTAGACTAGTATTAAGTGTACATGTGTTGCATGTAGTCAAATGATTAGCCTTGGGAATTGTGCAATCAATTGGAGGAAAATTCCTAAATAATAAGGGTCTACTTTTTACGAAATTATACAAGGAAGTAGGGGATAAAGAAGAGGCAAGAATTGAATAAGTCTTGGTCAGATCTTCTCATTGAGAAGAGAGATAGGTTAGTCACTTGCATATTGAGCTCAGAGTAAGCTAGCAATTGAAACACATTCTCTATTCATCTGATTAATGCAAGTAGGCTTAAGGATTTTTTAGCATTTTCTTTTCCCTACAAAAATATTGTGCATGTGTGTTATTTCTCATTGCATGTCTGAGATTGTTTTAAATTGTGAATTAATTTCCGCAAAGCAGTAGAGTAGAATTATGTCTCTTGATTTAGATTAAAATTTCTTGAGTAGTTGCAATTCTACACCATTTTTCTACATGGTATCATAACAAGATTACAATTAGAACAAGAATTTTGAAGTTGTTTCTCAGGAGGTTCGAATTTGCAGCTTTAGTGTAGCATGATCTCGTCAAGGTTGGGAAGATGACCTTCAATGGGCTTAAATTAGAGTATTCCTTGGAAGGAAGCTCAAATTTGATTGCATGGAAGGATCGCATGGAGGCGGTGTGTGATGAAAATGAATTGTTGGAAGATGTCAAGACAAAAATTGAAAAACTAGGATCATATGATGACCAGAACCTAGCTCAATGGAAGAAACATGTAGCCAAGGCGAGGAGAATAATCTTAGAGGGAGTGCAAGATGGAATTGTCTCAAATATTCATGAGAAGGAAACTCATTTTGAAATGAGGAAGGCACTGATAAAGATGTTCGAAATAATAGTGATCATAGACAACTGGCCCTCAAAGAAAAACTTTGAAATATCAAGATGCAAATAATGACACTATTACGAAGTATCTCAGCAAATTTACAAAATTCCGAGATGAGCTTGGTGTGAATGTTACAAAAGATAACCTAGTGAGCCTAGCTCTTCTAGTCCTTCCCAAAAGTTGGCATAACTACTAGGACTCGGTGAACGAGAGGGATAAATTACCGAATTGGAAATGCTTATGATCCAATTTGGTATAATAAGAGATTAGGTGTAATACCAGAGATGGAACTTCATCTGAGGGTGATGATGAAGAAAAATTTACATTGGTTAGAAAGGGAAAGGAGGGAAAAGGGAGTAAATATTAAACCAAACTAGAATCCAGCCAAGGGGACAAGAATAAATAATTGTCCAAAATAAAATGCTTCAATTGTCATGAATACATCCACTATGCTAAGAAGTATCCACACAAAAAGTCGAGCAATAATAACTCAAGAGGAGAAGTAGGTGAATCTTTGGCTTCAAATTTCAAGCTTGACTTCACCCTTATCACATGCATGGTCGGCACAATGATGGGAAGTGTGTGGCACTTGGACTTCATTTCCTTGTTCCACATGACATGTTGTAGAGAGTTGTTTCGTGACTTGGAGGAGAAATATATCCAGATTCATATTGAGTTGGGGGATGATGGAAGGTACAATTCTATTGGGATTGGTACAATAACCTTTCATAGGGAGTCGAGATCCCCTCTTCACCTCAAAGATGTCATGTTGTTTCCAAGCCTAAAGAAGAATCTCATCTCTGTAGTAGTTTTGGAATGTCGTGGTTATGATGTAATCTTCAACAGAGGGAAATAATTCCCGAGACACAAAGCCACTAGACAAGTGAAGTAGATTGGGGTTCATATGAAGAACTTTTATAAACTTAATGTGGAAGATTGTGATACATTAAGGAGCAAGGTGGAGAAAGTGCAAAGTCATGATGTTGATGAAATTTGGCACATGAAATTGGGCCATTTGAATCATGGTGCCTTGATTATACAACAAATAACCACTAGCCTCCCTAAAGGAGCACTTGAGAAACAAGATGTCTACAAAGTTTGTACCTTGGGGAAGTATGTAAAATGCTATAGTATACCTAGGGGGGATAGTATGGGGTACAGAGGGAGGTACCTAAGGGAATAATGTAATAATGGGCTTACCAATTAACTATAGCCCATCCCATTATTACATTATTCCCTTGGGTACCTCAGGGTCCGTTCGACAGGCTTTCTTCACGACCTTAATCGTGAGTTGATTTGTGTTAGTAAGTTCCACCATGGAAGTGAGGACGGTGTCTCGCTATAGGGCCATCTACATTATTGATCTTCTGCTCACTGATCACCTGCAAAGTGCACTATTCGTGGGCACTCAACTCGTCAATCACCCCATCTTGCAGTAGGTGGAGAACCTCTCCAGGAAGCAATACGAAGTTCATCCCTATTCCCTTTAGGGCGTTGACAGTAGGCCTGACAGCTTTGATTTCTATGGTTAGTGCTCCCTCCGATAGCATTATCGCTCAGGAGTTCTTCGTGTGCAGCATCCTAATGGTTTCTGAAGTATTGATGGCGAGGTTGGTGGATGCCGCGTCAGTTTGTGATGCATGGATCTACAACTCATGTAGACCCATCTAGATGGCCCCCAATACTTACTACTACTGCTTCTCAAACTGTTGTAGTATCTCCACTGTGACATCTCGCACTGTATCTCCAATTTCATTCAAATCTCCCTCTATTGGGGTGATGGGGTCCAGTGACATCTTACTGGCCTTGGATTTCTTTTGCAGCCCAACCTTTTCCTGCCCTCTTGGACACTTGATACGAAACGATGCCATATGCAGGTCTTCTCCGTGCTGTTGTAGTATACCTAGGGTCTTTTGATATACCTAGAGGGTACATGGAAGATAGTCTGTGTGTAGTTTTGTCTAATGTTCTGCTACTCGAAGGGGTGCCCAAAAGGGTTACAAGGGAGTCCAACAAGCATGACCACCTCTTTTATTTCTTACATGTATGCCTCCCCAAATCTACAAGTTTAAGCACTCAATGAGATATCCTGTGGTTTAAATACGCCGGAACATGTCTCTAGCCTAAAAAGAAAAGTTCTGCCAAAAATGGAGATACCACCGGCCCTGGAAAACGCTCTGATACCACTTTTCATAGATATGACCTGCAAATATATGAAAATAGAAAGTATGCCTAAGAAATAACAAGATAGAAATAGATAAACTCCAGGTCTTTATTAATATCAAACCCTTGAGGTAGGGTAACACCATACAATCACTCCTTAAGGAAGGAGAACACTCCACATGCCATATGCGTGTCCATACAATATTCCTTGACATCTCTCAATGGGGAGTCTCTAGCCTCTATATAGGTGTCACACATACAATACCATGGGTCATTACCATGGTTCTCTCAATACCATATATCTAATACCATGGGGTTACCAATTAACTATGGCCCATCCCATTATTACATTATTCCCTTGGGTACCTCCCTTTGTACCCCATACTATCCCCCTTATGTATACTACAGACAACAAACCTCGCATGACAGATAGAGAGGGGAGATGATCCACCCACAACACATCAACACAGAAGATTCACCAGGGTCAACTTCCATCTCAAGAAAGTGAGGCACTAGTGAGATCGAGGGTTCACCTTTCTCTTGGATGGCTAGATGCATGTACTTGGTACCAATGGACTACTCTTTTGAGTAGATCTTATTATTTGTGTTCTTCTAATGTTTCGGGGACAAAACTTGTTTAAGGTGGGTGGAATGTAGTATACCTAGGGGGGATAGTATGGGGTACAGAGGGAGGTACACAAGGGAATAATGTAATAATGGGATGGGCCATAGTTAATTGGTAATCTCATTTTATTAGATATATGGTATTGATATTAATGAAGATTTGGATTTTATCTATTTCTATCTTGTTATTTATTGGGAATATTTTCTATTTTCATATATTTGTAGGTCATATCTATGACAAATCCACATTGCATGATCTAAACAATAAATCACATGAAATATTTGAAAGAGTCCACTATGATGTTTGCGGACCTTTCTTGAAAACTTCCACTACTAGACATAAATATTTTGTTTTCTTTATTGATGATTTATCAAGGAAGTGTTGAATCTTCTTTATGTGGAAGAAGGATGAGACATCCTCGAAGTTTGTAGAATTCAAGGCACTATTTGAGAAGGAGATCAACAAGAAGGTGAAGGCTCTCATGAGTGAAAATGGAGGTGAGTATGTTTCGAATGAATTCAAGAATTTCAATGTGAAAGGAGGCATTTGAAGAGAGCTTACAACAGCCCACAACCCACAACAAAATGGGGCAACTGAGAGAAAGAACCAGAGCAATGTTGGACCTACGAGAGCTATGCTACTTGACCAAGGCCTACCACTACGTTTATGGGTAGAGGCATGTAAAACAATAATCTACTTGTAGAACCAAATTCCTCATCATATTCTTGGTATTACTACACCAGAGGAGGCTTTCTAAGGGAGAAAGTTGAATGTGTCTCAGTTTAGGTTTCTTGGAGCCTATGCTTACTACTGTGTCTCCAAAAGTTTGAGGAAGAAGCTAGAGCCGACAACAAAGTTGGTAGTTTTTGTTAGTTACAATGAAACTCCACACTATTTCTGTGTGTACTTGCCATCCCTAAGAATCACAATTGTGTGAATGGATGTAAATTTTGATGAGGAGAAAGCAATTTGATTCTCTCTTTAGAGGGAGCTTTAGATCCCACTAGAATAGGATATTTTAGCTCTAAAGCAGGAGCCTCAGGAAGTTGTGCAACAGCCAAAAATTGAGGAGCAAACTGGAGACATCCACTAAAGCAGAACCATCCAAGGAAGTCATAAAAATAACCAAGTAAGCTAAAATACTTGTGCAGGATGTGCGGGAGAATGTAGGAGCTCCTTCAAATTTGTACATGCAAAGGAGGTCACTTGAGAGGTACACTAGCTACATGGCTCAAATGATTGAGATTGTAGAGACTAAGCCATCCTCCTTCGAGGAAGAAGTAGAGAAACCTATTTGGGTTGATGCCATGGTGAAAGAATACAAATCCATCACGATGAAAATTGATTGGGAAGTGGTCCCAAGACCAGCAGATAAATTAGTTGTGGGTTTGAGATGGATCTTCAAGGTTAAGCATGCAACATATGGAAGCATTGAGAAGTTTAAGGCCAGATTTGTGGCCAAAGGATTCTCTCAAGTTGAGGGAATTGACTATGAGGAAATATTTTCTCTTGTAGCAAGGCATTCATCCATTAGATTGATTCTTGTACTAGCTACACAGATAGGGTGGAAGACTCACCAGATGGATGTAAAAATAACATTTCTCAATGGCGTTATTGAGGAGGAGGTGTACATCGATAAAGTAGAAGGTTTTGATACATTTGATTGAGAGCCTCATGTGTGTAGACTCAAGCAAGTTATGTACGACCTCAAACAAGCACCCCATGCTTGGTACACCAAGATAAAAAATTATCTCATTGGCATGGGCTTCATCAAAAGTAAAGTGGATGTGAACCTCTATCATATTTTGGTAGAAGGTAAATTTCTTATCGTTGTCTTATATGTCAATTATTTAATATTAACTCGTGATGTGAAGTTTATTAACTCTTCCAAGGAGGAACTTGTAAGGAAAATTGAAATGAAGGACATGGGTCTCATGCACTACTTCCTCAAGTTGGAAGTATGGCAAGGCAATGGGGAATTGTTTGTGTCTCAAGGAAAGTATTGAAAATATATACTATAGAGATTTCACATGGAGAATTGTAAACCATGGAGACACTTATAACAACCAACTATAGGAAGGAGGATGCCACTTCTGGTGAAGAAGTTGGTGCTAGCATTTAATGGCAGCCAGTGGGTTCACTAATGTGTCTTGTGAAAACATGACTAGATATGTGCTATGTAGTCAAAAAATTGAGCCAAGCTATGGCCAGGCCAGCCAAATTATATTGGAAGGCAATTAAGCATGTTTTATGATACCTGAAAGGCACTACCCAGTATGGAATATGCCACAGACAGACAAAGGTGGTGAAGTTGTGTGGCTTCATAGATGTAGATTGAGTAAGGAGTCCATCTGTCCATAAAAGTACATCAGGTGGAATTTTAAGTGTTGGGTCTGCAATGGTTTCCTGGTACAATAGGAAGCAAAGATTTGTGGCGCTCATCTTACTAGAAGTAGAATACATGGTTGTAAATCAAGAAACATGCGAGGTGATCTAGATGAGAAATTTTCTTTTGGTCATGTTTGGTCAGATGATGGATCCAGTTGTGATCGGTTGTGATAATCAGGGTTGCATCGATCTCTCTGAGAATATAGTATTTCACAATCAATCCAAGCATATAGATATCAGGTATCACCATTTACAAGACTATGTGCAAAGGCATATATTGTTGCTACAATACATTCAGATAGAGGAACAAGATATTGACATCTTGAAAAAGGATTTGTCAAGAGGGAAGTTTGAATTCCATAGGTACAGGATAGGGGTGGTTCATAATACCTTTCTTGCTTAGAGCGAGTGTTGAAAAATGTAGCAGGAAAGTATCAATTTGACTTTGCCTTGGTCAAATTGAGAAAATTTGAATTTCCACATCAGAAGACAACTCGGAGGTAGTTAATTGAGGTGGCATGGCTATTTTTACTCAATTATCTTAGTAAATTCAAGTTAGAGGGCTTGGAGTTCAGTTAAGCATGTGTGATTGCTAATTTGTAGAAATCAAGGTCAGTTATTTCAAGTTGCTTTCAGTTAACCTAGTTCTAACTGTTGATAGAACTAATGGAAGGTCAATTGTGTAGTGGGACAACATTTTGACTCAGTGATTCTCCAGTTAACTAATAAATCAACCAAAAAAACTAGTTCATGTAGAGAATTTGAGTCCCCTAATTATCGTGGAGATTCCACGGAAGTGTAACGCCAATTATAGAATAGTCTTGAGTGTACAAGTGTATGTAGTCAGATGAGGAACCTTTGGCATTACGCAATCAATTGGAGGAAAATTCATAAATAATGGGGGCCTAATTCTTCAAGAATTGCACAAGGAAATAGGGGCTCAATTAGAGGCAAAAATTGACAAAGTCTAGGTCAGAGCTTCTAATTGAGAAGAGAGATAGGTTATTCATTTGTAGGTTGAGCTCAAAGCGAGCTAGAAATTTTAATACATTCTCTATTCATATGATTAATGCAAGCATGATTAAGGGCATTTTAGCAGTTTCTTTCCTATAGAAAAATATTTTACATGTGTGTTATTTCTCATTGCATGTTAAAGATTGTTGTTCTAAATTGTGCATTAATTTCTACAGAGCCGTAGAGTAGAATTGTGTCTCTTGATTTAGATTAAAATTTCTTGAGCAATTGTAATTCTACACCGTATTTCTACAACATCTCTACTAGGAAAGGATATAAAGTTTGAGGAATATTCAGAAACAAATCCTAGGATATTTATTCCTTCTATAATAGCAGGAGGAGAGGATCAAACTATGAAGGAAGATTATAGAGATACAAACTTAATTGATCAAATATTCACACTAATGGAACAATTGTTTGGTCGCCATACTTCATACTTTGGTAGTGCAGTGAAATAACTTGATGATACATAGAATAATGAGGATTTGTTTGTATTATCAGAGCCACCTAAACAACCTGGGTAGCCTAAAAAAGTTTCATTACCAAAGGATGGATAGTCTCCCTCATAAAGAAGACCATTTGTAATAACTGCTCTGAATTTTCAACAAAACCTCATGGCATGAAGTTTAGTCGACACTTTTGATTTTCCTGTTGGCTTTTTTTAAGGGAAGGATCTGGTGAAGAACATACCCATATTTGTACTCCCTATTTTTAAAGGTATGTTCTCACAAGACCCTAACATTTTTTTTTTTAATTTGATGCCCTTTGTAGAAGTTATGACGACACCACTGAGGAACAAAAACTAAAGTTGTTTACAACTACATTAAAAGGAGTATAATTGAAATCGATTATTGGACTCAGTGGGGGGTCCATTGGTACCTAGGATGCAATGAATAAAGTTTTTCTAGAAAAATATTAGCATTATTGCCATTCTAGGGACTTGAAGGATGATATATTTGGAATTATTGAGCCACTAGATGAAAATATGGAGGAAATTTTTGAACACCTTCAGTATAATTTTTAAAGGTATCAACATAGAAATTTGGATAAGGATATAGTTAAAATAATCTTGATTAAGGGAGTGAGGGATGACTACCTTAGTGATCTAGATCTCTTCAGCTACCGAAATTATCCAAGATCTTTTACTTTTGTGATGTTAGCAGAATTGCATATGAAAGAGTATTGAACAACCACATGTGCATGCTTTAAAGAAGATAAAATATAAAAACATCCATCAAATAAATGAACACAAACACATTGATAACAAATTTCACACAGTGTGGGTTACGCCTTCGGGCTCGGTGTTAAGAGAGTCGAGGCCACTTCATTAATTGCTACTAATTATGATGATGTACATGGCATGTTATTTGTCATAACAAGGATAAATACCCTCAACAAAAGTGGTGTGTCTCTCCAGGAGACCTTCTCCCTACATGAAATATCACTCAAAATGGATCTTCCTTCAAGATTGACAAGCTAATACATTCTCAAAATAATGTGGCAACAAGTATCCCTCAACATAGTGTTACACTGGGGTATCAATAATAAGAAATCATCTCAAAAGAACAAAAGGACACATAACATAACTACATCATATACCTCCACTTTCGAAGATGGCCAAAAAATGCAAATCGTGGTTGCTAAAATGGACTGCACCACTAACTTCTTGGCGATGAGTGGTGTAAAATCGACTGTCAACTTGTCCAATTCTAACACCATCAACTTTTGGACCCCCATGAATCTTGAAGATTCCCTCAAAGGTTACTTTCCACTGGATGATTGGAGATATGCTAATCATATGGAAAATCTAACCTTTCCATCACAATCCTTGCATAATTCTGAGAAGAATGAGTATAAATTCAGCTACATTATGACATTGACAAAATTCAGCCTCCAAGGGAATCTAAAGATGGAGCCTCCAACACATGGCTCTTTGATGACCACCTCTGTTGCAATGAATGCAATAATTCTTCTTCCTCCAGACCTTCTTAAATTTCTTCCTTCTCTAATGTGGAGAAGGCCTTTCATGCCTCATCTCTTTCATGTTTCCATTCTCTTTCAATGCTCAACAATCACATGGTTTTGTAAACCACAAAAACTGCATGGGTTTTGATGTCATGATTTATGTTATCATTAACAACATGGTTTTAATCGAAATGAAGTTTAGAATATTGAGACTTGTTATACCTCTCTCAACTATCTATCACGTGATTCTGGCGATGAGATCTTGCCTCAGCTCTTTCTCTGCAATGTGCACTATCATGGGATGATGGTGACATGTTCCCATTATTCTCTTTCCTTGACGGTTTTAACAATGTCTTGGAAGATTTTGACACCTTTGAGAATTCTATTTTTGTGTATCCCAAACCTGCAAATCAAGGTCTTTGCACAACATCTAATGGCTAAGTCATGCCTTGGCCATTAACACCAAGTCCTCCTCCTTTACATCCCATCTTGGTAAGGAGTCTCATGCCAGTTCCTAAAATGGGTACCTCCACATTTCCAACAGAAATGAAATCATGTGAAGATGAAACCAAAGAACAATCAACATTGTTTACCTTAGTTGTCGATTCTGAAAGAGGTGATCATGGATTCTTTAAGCCTTTGTTGAGCTTCTAATCCTCCAAGGCCTCTTCCATGGCTTGTAGTTGAAGATGCAATCCATGTCTCTCCTCTTTCTCTTCTTATAGGAGCCTCCTTGAATCCAACATTCTCTGCTTGAAGGCTTTGGTCATTGCACTTCAATTCTTCTAAGGCCTCTTACACGGTTCACAACTAAAGCTACAATATATGCTTCTCCTCTTTCTCTTCTCATAGAATTTGCCTCAATTCAAAATTCTCTTCTTGAATACTCTAAATGATCTCCTCATCTGAATGATGAGAAGACGATGAAGGCATTGAATGTTCACTGGAAGTTGTGGATGGAGCATCATTCTCTTCTCTTTCTTTCTCTTGTTCCTCTATTCTCTTTTCATAAGCTTCATACATTATTTCCACCATTTTGTACATCCTTAGGAAAGCCTCGTACATCTCTCTGTCATCCTCCATGATTGCACATTGAATTGTTCACACTCGCAATTCACGTGAGCGAGAACACCACTCTGATACCAAACTTTATCTACATCTCTTTAGCTACTTGAATTATCCAAGATCTTTTACTTATGTGATGTTAGCATAATTTCATATGAAAAGGTATTGAACAAACACACGTGTGTGCTTTAAGGAAGATAAAACATAGCAAAATCCATCAAATCAATGAACAAAAATACATTGATATTGGAGTTCACCCAGTGTGGGTTACATCTTTGGGTCTGGTGTCAAGAGAGTGGAGACCACTCCATTAATTGTTGCTACTGATGATGATGTACATGGCATGTTCTTTTTCATAACAAGGACAAATACCCTTAATAAGAGTGGCATGCCTCTCCACGAGATGTTATACCTACAAGAACTCTCAGTCAAAATGGGTCTTCCTTTAGCATGACAAGCTAATACATTCTCACAATAATGTGGCAACACGTATCCCTGAACAGAATGTTACACAAGGATCTCAATAATAATACATCATCTCAGCAAAACAAAATGATGCATAACATAACTAGATCATATGCCTCCACTTTCAAAGATGGCATAAAAATGCAAAGCTTGGCTTCTAAAATGGATTGCACCACTGACTTCCTGGTGATGAGTGGTGTAAAATCGACTATCAACTTGTCCAATTTTGACACTGTCAACTTTTGGACCGTCGAGAATATTGAAGATTCCCTAAAAGATTTCTTTCGACTAGCTTACTAGAGATCTGCTACTCAAATGACAAATCTGATCTCGCCAACACGATCCTTGCAAAATTATGAGAAGAATGGGTATAAAGTTGGCTACATTCCAACACTGACAAAATTTAGCCTCCAAGTGAATCTAAGGATTCCTCAAGATTCTTCAAAAATTCCTTGCTACGTGGCACCTGAAATTTTGTTGCTCAGATGGCAAATCTAACTTCAGCATCATGCTCCATGTGAAATTTCATGAAAAATGACTATAAACTTGATAGCATTCTGACAATGTGAAATTTTACGTCTCGGGGAGTATTCTCCAAGTTCAAGGTTACACACCCTCTTTCCCTAGGCAAGGTTCCACTCTACATGGTTCCATAGGCTCATGATTCCCACCTTTGTTGCTCAACACTCCACCAGTCTGCTACACTTGATAAATCTCTCCCCTATGCAAATGAATTGGAGAAGGGTTAAATACTAGACGCTCGTCGAAGCAACAAGGACCAAGCTTGTGGCTCATTAGTGGTTGGGTAGGATAGATGGGTGGCGGTTGGGGTTCGAAGCCCCTGCCTCCCAAAATTAGTTGATTGTTTTATTTAATCAGAAAACTTTTGTTGGTGCATTTCACATTTTTAAATTGGGCGGTTGGTATGTTCCGGTTGGTGCAATCATATTTCTTTCAATGGTGCGGTGGTGCTAATTGTTTGTGTCGGCATTTATTGTAACATGTTGTTTTGCATTGGTACCATATGGATCCGCCCATTCTGGGTCATCAGATGTGGGCCAGGCAAGTTCAACCCCCACCGACTCTCCTCTCCATGCAACACCTTTGCTTTGGGTTATGGTGTCAAGTGGCCCGCCATATATTTGTTGGAATATGGTGGCATGTTGTTGCGATTTGGTTAACCGATGAAGGGGGTTCCATTGTAATGTTTAATATTGTTTGTGTTACAATGTTTGCAGATTGGGGATGCGGCGGGTCTGTCAGGGGTGGCCTGTCCACCCTACTTTATAATAACAATACAATGCAAGGGTGGTAGGTGTGGTAGCCCACCACACCTATTATTTTATATTTTATTTTTTTATTAACTAATTTTGGTATTTTTCCCCTTTGTCGAAAATAAGGGCCATTGGGAAAATTAATCGTTCGACAAATTCAACCATTCCAGTGGCCAAATTCTGTGTGTCATGTCTCAATGAATTTGTAGGATCATTAAACTTGTTCCAATTGCTCACTTTGACCACAAATTTGACCAATTCTATCTTCTTCATACGAACTCAGATTGGAGTGTTGTTCACACCATCGGAATCAAGGTGATGAGCACTTCGATCTGGTCCTATTTCAAGAGAAATATGACCACTTTTGATTTTGAGCTATTATAAGCCCTCTTTGACCTTTGAGTGTATTTGGAGACACCTAGATCACTTAGTATGTTGAATATTTCGGGGAAAGGAGATATATCTAAGGATTCCAATGATGACATAGTTAAGATTTTCCAAAGCAGTTCCAAAGGATCTACTAGAAATAACATCATGACACATGATACCTCTACCATGTTTTTAAAGTCAACAAATACTAGAGAAACTCATGTAGAAACTGGGAATATGTTGGAGAACTTTAAAACTAACATCATGAGTTCAATGGATTCTCATTTTGATGTGTTAGAGGAAAAGAAAAAACATAGAAAAGTTGAGCAATCATTGATATTTTTTTCTCTAAGTGTCAAAAGAAACATCCTTAAGGGAATTCCCACTCAATAGTTGTGCTATATGTGAACATGATTGTAGGTTTTAACCCTGTACATAAATTACCTACATACGAATTGAGAATAACACATAAAACACATATACACAAAGATTTTCCAATAGATCCCAAAACTGGGACTACCAGATTGATTTTTCATTATTTTCCTTTCAATGTTACAATACATATTTATACATGTCGAAGCATCCAATACC
>APFE030356646.1:22219-72963 GCA_000404065.3 Pinus taeda | reverse complement strand
TAAATAATAAGATATTCATTATTTTGTGAAATTCAATTAGTTGGTTTAGTATATCTCTTGTATTTTGCATTCTGAGCTTTAAGGCTCCACTCCAAAGGATCTTGTTTTTTGAATTTAGTTCATGATGAATAGTTAAAGGTTTATTTTTTGAAAGATAATGAAAAGAAGAATAATTTTAAAAACAAAAAACAAAAAAATTATTATTTATTATTTTATGAAATTCAATTAATTAATTAGATTTTACGACATTTTATTTATAAGGCAATCCAAAATAAAAATTTAAATTTTTTTAATTAGAAAGCATCAATAAGATATTATTATTTTTTTAAGCCACAATATATTAATTATATTAAAATGATTCTTTTAAACTAACACTCTATTCATTTTCATAAATTAAAAAAAAATTAATCATTTAGCTAGTCGTCTAGGTTAGAAAATTAATAATAAATATGCATTTTTATTAATAAAAATACTAGTATTTTGTAATATATGTTAGGAAAATAATGTTCAAATATTTATTTGGAGTATATTATCTCATATAAAGATAATATTATAATGTTCATGTTACATGTCGGGTTTATTTTTGAATAAAACTTTTAGAATTTTAATTTAATTATTAATAATTATTAGATGGATGGTAAGGACATGTTTATTTTGGAATAAATTTCGAGAATTTTAATTTAATTATCAACAGTGATTAGGTGGATGGTGGGTATTTAATCTCCACGGGATACTTTAGAATATTTTTAATAGTGACAAAAAATCAAAGATTGAGATTTATCTTAAAAATAGTTATGTCATTTTTTCCCTTCTAATTAATTTTATTAATTAAAAAAATGTCATATGAACAAGTGTCATATAAAATGAGTTATAAACTTTTTGGGGAATGTGATATGCCATGGAAATGTAATAACGTCTGAGTAAGAATCTCCATGATAAAATGAGGATGAATCTCCATTATTAAGAATCTTGTAATGTATTTTTTTAAATGTGTATATGTTTAACTTATAGCTTAATTATTATTATTTAAAATCAATTATGATTTAGTTAATTTTTTTTATTTTTTTATTTTTTTATTTTTATTTTATTTTTATTTTTTTAAGTAAGTATCTAACTAATAGATAATATGTTATCAACAATACAATTTCTAGTAAGATTGTGATTTTTTCTTCTTTAAAATGCATTTTGAATGCATAAATAGTTTCAACATCCCTAAAAAACCCTAAAACACTCCAAAATTTAAAGATTAAATAACGTAAACTTTAATTCTTAAAAATATCTAGCATATTTTTAATAAATTAATTAAAGATTACTGCAGAAATATTTATTTCATCTATAATTAGACTAATATTTTTAATTTTAAAAAAATAAAAATATATATTTTTAACCAAATAATCTTTATCAATCATTTAATTTACATAACTACACCAATATAACGATTTGTTTTTAGTGCGATTTTTTGGAAGCTTTTTTGGTCTAATTTCTCTAAAAATCTCTCTTGCTTCAGTGAAAAATAATTTATAGTTAACCTCTTTCTTTTCCCAACATAAAAATCCCTCGCTACTTTGTTATCATCATACCAACCGTACCATTACATTAACGCTATCCATATAAGAATAACATGTCGGCTTATCAATGCTAGTCTCAAGTGATGTGCCCAAGGGAACATAATTCATTATTATCCTTTTTCTTCTCTCAACTTATAAATCCCTCGCCACTTTGATGAAAAATAACACACTACATCATTAAGAAAAAATACGCGAAATGGTGGTAATTTTTTGTCACACTAAAACCACAACTCGCTTTGCGGTGGAAATTTAGTTGTTACAAACTTGCAACGATGGATCAACAGTACCGAAAACAATCTTATTATTATTGGAGATATTTTTAGGGTTAATAGTGAATGAATAAATTTTAATGTCCACGAGATTAATTATAGTTTATAGGATTATTAGCTTTTTTATTTTTGTTTTTTACGATTTATTTTTTTTATTGTTTAAATTAATGATGAGTTGATTCAATTTTTTAACAATTTTCTCACTGAAAAGACAATGCCAAGGAACTGAGGTTAACATGATGTGTGAAAGCATCACATTCCAAAATGAAATGATTTTCCAATTCCACTGTCAAGAAGTGCAAAAAGTACACACCCGCTCTTTCCAAGCTTCTTAGGTCTTTTCCACCAACTTGTTTCGCATTGTAATTGATGCGAGTTAGTTCTTAATTGAGCAATAAGAATCTTTGCTCTCCATGGAATGTTAGCTCCAATGTACTATTTTTGTTAGAGATCACACGTGGGGTTGAATTCTTGAACATAGTACTTCTTTCTACCTAACTCTTTTCCCCATATATGCTTACGAAACTTCTCCATAACATAACTCTTCAAATCCTTGCTACTTGTGGGACATGCATTGATGTAAATATTCCATTTTTGCATCCATTTGTTATTTTGTCTCATCCATGATTTCTTTCTTTCACTCATTCCTTCATTGAAGGTAATTTGCCATCTACCTTCTTCCATTTCCTCAATTCTTTGAAGATACCTTATGAGACACACCATAGAAATTGCTTCGATGGAAGTTACTCATGTTTCACTCAACATTATCTCATAAGAAACATAGCTTTTTATTTTAAACTTGCTCATAGTCGAGTATTTTTGGATTTTCTCAATTTGCTTCTATTTTGAGATAGGGATGCATAATTCACACCCATATAATATCACTGGACAAACTAGAAGCCCAAAAAGCACTTTAATTGTTTTCCAATCCCATAACTCTGCCTCCCTACATCTGTTTTGAAGAGCATATAATGCTTTCCACCCTTCTAAAATTCTCTTCTTTTTTTCTGTAGTGTTCCCAATTAAGCTTGTTGTTGAAATCAATCTCAAGGTACTTGTATTCCTTTACTTTTTCAAGAATTTTGTCTTCAAAGAAAAATCATATGTTGAATTTGCGTCTTTTTATTTGAGAAAAATATTATTTTGGTCTTGCTAGTATTGACTTATCTCCTTACTGCTTTACAAAAATACTCATGCAAAGCTATTTGGAAGCATGCTAGAAAACAAAATTAGCAAGTCAGTAGAAGAAAGAGATAAGCGTGCTAAAGGGCAAGCAAGTTTTAGACCTAAACATTCCACAATTGATCATTGTATAACTTTAAGGCACATCATTGAAAAATTTTGGGAGAAAAATGAAGAAGTCTTTTGTTGCTTTGTTAATTTCAGAAAAGCGTTTGACTCGATTCTTAGGGATAAGCTTTAGCACAGAATGAAGGAACTTGGGGTTCCTAAACATTTGAAAGTAGTTGTGCATAGGTTGTATGAAGAGGTGAAAGTCAAAATTAGAACTTCAGCAGGTATTTTTGAAAGTTTTAGAAGTGATATCAGGGTCAAGCAAGGTTGCCCACTGTGTCCTACATTTTTTGGTTTATATATCGACAAGCTTGAGGAGTGGTTAAATTCGCAAGGGGGTGATGGTATCTATTTGGGCAAGTTTGTTATAAGGCTTATTTTATATGCAGATGACCTTATTCTGATTGCTAAATCGGCTCTTGGTTTGCAAGGGCACTTACTATCCCTTGAGCATTTTTGTAGAAGTGTGGGGATGCAAGTCAATATCAGCGAAATGAAAGTAGCGGTCTTCTCTAAGAAAAGAAAACATAACCAGCATAAGTTCTACTTTGAAGGCAACATTCTGGAAGAAGTTGCGGATTACAAATACCTCGGAATTGACTTCAACAAAAATCTAAGCTAGAATGGTTGTAGAAAGAAAAGAACTTTTGGGGGTTGGAAAGCATTTTATGCTTTTCAAAATAGGTGTAGAGAGACAGAGTTATGGGATTGGAAAATCACTCAAACTCTTTTTGGGTTTCTAGTGATTTCGGCGATTCTCTATGATTGTGAACTATGGGCCAGTAGTACATCCGATATGCAGTGGAGACAAATTGAGAAAATTCAGAAGCGTTTGATTACAAACAAATTTAAGATTAAAAGTGCAGTTTTTTATGATATCTTGTTAAGTGAAACAGGGACTATTCCTATTGAAGCAATTGCTATGGTGCGAGTCATAAGGTATTTAAAAAAAATTGAGCAAATGGAAGTGGGTAGATGGCTTAAGGTTGTCTTTAATGATAGATTGTGCAAGAGCAAAAAAAAAATGGATGCAACAAAATAACGAATGGTTTAGTAAATGGGGTATTAGCTTGAATGCGTGTCTCATAAACAACAAAGAGATAAAAGCTTTTGTTATAGAAAAGTTCCACAAGCGTACTTGAGATAAGGAGCTAGGAAGAAAGAAAAATTACTATATTGAAATGTTTAATTTCACTCATAGTCATCAACCAAAAGCATACATAGAGGCCAATATCTCTTGGAGAGCCAAAATTCTTATTGCTCAGTTAAGGACTAATTCTCATCAACTCTGTTGTGAAACAGGGCGTTGGAAAAGGCCAAAGGAAGTGTGGGAGGAAAGAGCATGCATTCTTTGTTCTTCAGGAAAAATTGGAAACAGAAAAGCATTTCATTTTAGAATGTGAGGTCTTCAAAGACAACAAGAAAAGTTATGCAAACATGTTGGTAGCTAGCTCTTGGGATAATCTACTTAACGAGGAGTTTGTCAAGAAGCTCGGAGCATTTATTTTGAAGCTTCACAAAAAAAGCAGAATACATCAAACAAATGAGGAAGCAATCTGTCCCATTTATTATTTTTAACCTTGCAAACATTAAAAATAATTTCTCTTTTTCTTTCTTTCAATAAATACACATGCAATCCGTGCTTAACCCATCTGCATAATAAGACGAGAGGGTCCAAAAATGTCCATATTAATCGCTTACAACGGATGCCCGTACTTACCAAAGATGGTAAAACAATGGCCGTTGCGATCTCCATCGACCGAACATTGTATTTTAATTACCGTAGTTTTGATGTTGAGTTGCAGGAAGAGTTTTTGGTTATGTGCCGTTCCGGCGGAGGGTATGTACTTGGTCATTTCCTATCACAATAGCATTCGTGTCACGTTGGAGAGAATGTATTTGGTCATGTCTGTTCCGGCGGATGTAATATACCTGGTCATTTTCGCGTGACGTTGGACGGGACGTATTTGGTCATGTTCTGCAAGGGGGATGTATTTGGTCATGTTCTGTCACCATAGTTACAGTTGTAGTCAAATATGTTTTCTGGAACGTATTGGGTTATTTCGTGTCACTGACACATCATATGAATGTCGCTGATCGACACCTTGTTTCTGAACAAAACGAACCGCGGTTGGAGCAGAGATTATGGGCAAAGTGAAGTGGGGTCGATGGGCAGAGAAGAGATGTCAACTTGGCACATGTGAGCGAGCATTACTTGTTTGTATCGATGATCCCATTTACCATCCCAAAAGGCGGCTATGGGGTTGGCTTCTCCTTGCCAGTTGCCTTTAATATTTTTAAGGTTTTCACAGTCAATTTACTCTGATTATTATCCTCCCTCATACATCCACACCCGCTGCTACTGTGTTCACATCAAATTCAAGACATGTTTTGCAATTGTGGTAAAATTTTTGAGAATCTCAATCTGTTGTGCAGAAACTAGCTATCAAACTTGTGATTCCAATAAATTGCTGCCGGATTTTGACTGGAAAAACCCACCGGAAAAGCTTTCAAAAAGTCGCATTATAGACAACTTCGTTTTTTTCGCACTTGCGGGTTTTCAAGTATGTAGTGGTTTGCAAATTGCAGGGGTTTTGTCTTTATTTCCCATCTTTGAATTCTTTCACGACAAGTGAGGCAACGATTTTGACATGGAGCACTCAAAACAAACCTTCAATAAAATTCTACCCAAATTTCACAGGAAAGTTCCTATTGATTCACATTTCAAATTCAAAAGGCCATGTTAATTATGAAACTATGTTGACTAAATTGTTTAATTTTTTTTTATTATTCACAACTTTCTAGCGTAGTATGTTATAAATTTTATCTGGGTTCTATTTGTTTTTATAGATATATGTGTTTATGGGTTCAAGATTGCAATAAAAAAGCATTGATTCAGGTGCATAGAATTTGGAAAGTGTTGCGGTGACCTTCACAATGCACCAAGTATGTAGATTTGGCAAATTTACAAAGGCAAAATTTTCATGGCAAAACAGGTCAGAGTCGGAGGAAGCAAACTTGATCCTTCGCCTAGACAACGTAAATAAGATGCACGTAACAATTTGAATATTTAATGAGGATGAAATTGCTCTCCTGGGTTGGCTTCTAAGAACTACTCCTTCTCCCCAAACAATGACACTTACATTACCCAGTTGCTCTCAATATATTCATCAACAGATACTTTTAGAGCAACTTTTGGGTTTGGAAAGGTCTTCTAGAAAAGCTTCGGTACTTATAACAAAAAATCATAGCGAAGATAGCGAGGGTGCCAACGTTCTTTGGACAACGAAGATTAGGATGTATCTTCATCGGTTTGTGAAGATGATGAATGACTCTTTATTTAGAGAACTAAATATTTTCCAAAAACACTAGTATTTTCATAGACACAATTTTCAAAAGAGTGAAGATTGAATTGGTATTTTGATACTTATGGGTGATTAGTAGGCTTAGTTTTTGCTTCTCTATTTTCATGGTCAATATCTTATGGCATTTTACTTGTAATTTTGGCTTTTTAAAGTCACTGCAAAAGCCTTCTAAAGTCAGTTATTGCAACATCAAAGTTAAGCATTTAGCATATGTCATGTTCAATAATATTACAAATTTAACAGTGAGGCTTCCTGCCATGTCAAGTTTCGTTTCTATTTATCATTTAATATCTAGTTAATGCATGTATCATTTATTTATTGATATAATTACTCCATGCAAGCGTGAATTTCTTTTGGCATTATGCATTAATAAACGTGAGAGGTTTTATACCATTTCCCATTCATAAATTCTGCAGTGACAATGTTTTTATCCATTTTTTTTTTTTCAGTTTTCCATGGACAAATGGTATTTAAACGTTTTATGTTATTTGTGCCTTCAAACTGTGAAATTGTAAAACTCTATTTGAACATCCAATGAATTTGGTCTTCATCTAGCATTATGCAACTATTAAAGATTTAGGTTAATAGGATTGCAAATTTTAGAGATATCCTAGAATTTGATACACAATGGTTAAGACAATTGTTGACCTTGCTCTTCATCTAATTTCAAAATATTCAGGAAATTTAAGATCAAAATAAAAGTAACCTATTGAAAACTAAATACTTCATAAACATTCTTATGGAAAGCAATTGTTTACTTTCCTCGTCATTAGATTTCAAAATATTTGGGAAATTTACAATGAAAATAAAAACAACCAATTAAAAGCTAAATACTTCATAAGCATTCTTATAAAAAGCTATTATTTAAGGCATTGCATTGTTTTGGAAGTGGTTCAACAAGACACTCACTTCAATAGGTTAGGGCATTTCTCAATTTTGGAGATTTTCATTGGGGAGTAAGTTTGTTTCAATAGTTTAGATCACATAAAAGTTATGAGTGGAGACATAAAAATTGTAATAGTCCTTGCTGTTTGCATTGACCTCGTGCACCATTTTCTTTCATGGTGGTAAGGGTGCATTTTTTTTTTTGATTCATTCAATTTTAGGACTTCACTGAATAGGATCTAAGCACTTGAATTGATCCTCTATCAGTGTTGGGAAATGCAGCATATGTTAGCCTTCTTTTAAACCTCATCCCTAGGATGTTTTGACTATCGTCGGGGCATGATTACACAATATTATGAACTGCGCATATCATGATTATGTTGTGCCTTAAATTGCATCTATAGAAATGTTGTCCATTATTACGCAGTACCATGAACTGCACATACCAGGATTATGTTGTATCTTGAATTGCATCTGTAGATACAGATGGGCTTTCCATTATTATTATTTTCCTATTTTTACTTGATTATGATATACAATCAAAATATTTAATAGTGTTGTATTTGAAATCCGACTTTTGAATAAGGAAGAACATTCACTGGTATAGGTGGGGTAGTTGCATTTAAGAATTGTCTTTATTTAATTCACTATTACATTTTATATGTATTGTTGAACAAATTTGTGTTGACCAACTTTATGAAATTTGCATTTCCAACTAGTATTTTATAAATGGTTTTTGAAAACAATGAAGTTTGACGACTACAATTGGGATATGTATATTCAATTATATTAAACCGTTGGCATTTTTCTTGAATATCCCATGTCCATAGTTATATTTAACAATCCAACTTATTAATCTAATTTAAAATGTGTTGGTTAAATAAATGAATATTGAGATTCTAGATTCTTTTAATCAACTATATAATACAACCTTGCATGGCTAAGAACTTCTCAACATCCACCTGGAGAATAGTTCAATATTATAGCGTCATTACAAATTGGGTTCATAGCCCTTAACACCACAATCTTGTTGAATCCTCAAACTTTACTTTTTCTTTTTTCTTCCTTTTTTTTTTGTCTACTCCTATATTGATACAAAATAAATTTACAAAGAGGCCACGACCTCGAGAAGTCTAGCCCAGAGATGCGGCATGCTCACATTGCAAAGCTGAACATTGTCCAGAAAGACTCGCTGAAGACCGACCAGAAGGGCTTCTATGAACATGACCATGACTAGTACATAGAAACAGAAAAACCTCATTATCGTCACTGAAACTGAAGACTGACCAGAGGTAATTCAACAACCAAAATAAGATAACTAGGCCCAGGCAAGAAAACGGAGAAGCGCTACCCAAATCAAAACTGAAGTCAGACCTCAAAAACAGCTATGACCGAAATCGAGACCAAAATACACAGCCAGAAAAATGCCGCCCACGCAGGGGAAACCGGCAATTTGACTTTGGAATGAAGGACTGAGCATGAGAACTGTTTACCATATCATGGCGATAAAATAGGAGGGAATTGAGCACCTTCGAGCCATGGAGAAACAAAACCATTGAACGCAGACCTGATTAAGCTTCATGAGAGGTGGAGGGATGCTCTTCAATGATGCGACACCCATTATTGTAGAGGTCTTCGTCCTCAGAGGGATGGCCCTCTTTGCTTGAAGAATTGCCACCAGTAGGGATGCTCGGACCAGCTTGATTATCCATAACCTGGGTTGCAATGCACTTACTCGGACCCGGAGCCTTACTCTATTTATTATCAATCTAAGTTGTGCCATGCCTATCTTCCACCCTCGTCTCTAGAGTCACCCTAGGGGTCACGACAACCTGACAAGAAGTACCCTCTCGAAGCTCAATGGTGACAAAGGCTAAGAAGGAGAAATTATTGAGAGTACAGGGGAACTGAAGACGAGCTATATTAGATGGAGAATTGAGAGAGCGTGTTGCTAAATTAAGCTGCCCACGACCCCGTCCAAGACCACTCTTGGTAAAAGGATAGTGGTCAGAGCAGAAGTTCGAGGAGAATGACGAGGAATCCGTCGTGGAGGAGGAGGCTTGGCGGATAACTTGCCCCTGGGAACTTCCCCTCCTGCAACTCATTCTCTGGCGCAATCTGGGCATAGTGGGAAGAACAGGAGGTTCAGAACGGGCTGCAATACTGTGGAGGCAGAAGGGGACTAAAAGTAGCTTAGCTTCAGCACACAGAGGGGTAGTGGGAAGGACAGAGGACGAGTTGCTATTGAAATTGCAGAAAGGGCTATGAGAAACCTGAAGGCCCGACGATAAATCCACCCAACGATCCAGATCCCAACGTTTCCCTGGGCTGGTTCGAGAGCGCGACTCTGCTACAGCAAGGGAGTGACGCGAGCGTAGAGGAGAAGCGCAAATGAGTTCAAATAGGGGCGCCATGATAGAAGAATGGACAAGCTGGTATGGAGGGACAAGTTGCATTAATGCAGCATTGAAGTTGAGAGCAGAGGAATTAAAGACCGTCATTGTGCGAGGCCGAGTGGCGGTGGTAATAAGCCACGCGCCAACCCATTTAGCCATCCACGTACCGATCAAACAATTAAACACCCAGATCCGAGATTGAATCCTCAAACTTACTTAGGCTTATATTTGAACAATGAGACATTAAATCAACCACAAACAATAGTACATAATATTATATAATAAATAAAAAATATGTGGTAGCAATGTGCAAAATAACAATAACATCGACATTACCACCGTGACTCTTGTTATGAGTTATGATTTATAATATTTATTAGATTTTTTTATGTTATTATGAATTATGATTCATAATATTTATTTAAAAATAAAAACAAATTAAAATTATGTTAAAATATTACCGATTTTTTTTATATATTATTGTATATACGGTCTTCCCCTAGTGAAGTGAAGTGAGGTACTTTGTCATTTTGAAAAAATTTAAGAAACAAAATTAAACTCTTGTTATGAGTTATGATTTATAATATTTATTAGATTTTTTATGTTATATTATGATTATGATCATAAATTTATTAAAGATAAAACAAATTAAAATTATTTTAAATATTACCGATTTTTTTTATAATATTATTGTTATACGGTCTTCCCCTAGTGAAGTGAAGTGAGGTACTTTGTCATTTTGAAAAATTTTAAGAAACAAAATTAACATCGCATTGGAATTTTTCTACACACAAGACAAAAATAACAATTTATTGGATTTTTTACACGTTATAAAAAGACGAAAGAGTCCCAAAAAAAACCCACATTAATAACATAAAGCATATGGCTGTGCCGGCTAAATTTATTGGATCTTTTTACACATTATAAAAAGACGAAAGAGTCCAAAAAAACCCACTTTAATAACATAAAGCATATGGCTGTACCTGCTAAATATGGTACTATGGGAAAGTTGGATATTGCGATCTGGATCGAGCCAATATTGTGTTTCCTATGAGCGAATCTACTTGGTCATTTTCTGTCACCGTAGGTTTTTATTGTTCCGTCGAGGGAAAGTATTTGGTCACGTTCTCTTTCGGGGGAGGGAATGTACCTGGACATATTCTGTCACCGTAGTTTTGGTGTACTGCTGGAGGGAATGTACCTGGTCATATTCTGTCACCGTAGTTTTTGTGTCCTGATTGAGGGGATGTATTTGGTCAGGTTCTGTCAGTACTGTTGTACTTAATTTTTATTTTTTTCGTGAATGTATTTCTTTTAACGTGCCATGGCTGGCGGTTGACACATCCCATAAAAATGTTGCTAAACAGCACCTAAAGGCCTGATAGTTTCAGATCAATACGAAGCGGGGATGGAGCAGAGGTATGGTATAATTGGGGTGGGGATGATGGGCAGAGAACACATGTTAAACTTGGCACATGTTGATGGAGCATCAGTTGTTTGTGTTGCTGATCCTCACTTACCATCCCAACAAGCTGCTATGAACTTGGCCTCTCCTTACCAGTGGCCTTTAAAGGTATTTTTTTTTAAGGCTGTCATAAGCATTTTAGTCTGATAATTATCCTCCCTTATCAAGTTGCTATGAACTTGGCCTCTCCTTACCAGTGGCCTTTAAAGTTATTTTTTTGAAGGCTGTCATAAGCTTTTTAGTCTGATTATTATCCTCCCTTATCAAGCTGCTATGAACTTGGCCTTTCCTTATCATTGGCCTTTAAAGGTATTTTTTTAAGGCTGTCAGAAGCATTTTAGTCCGATTATCATCTTCCCTTATCAACTATATAATACAACCTTGCATGGCTAAAAACTTCTCAACCTCCACCTGGAGAATAGTTCAATATTATAGGGTCATTACAAATTGGGTTCATAGCCCTTAACACCACAATCTTGTTGAATCCTCAAACTTTACTTTTTCTTTTTCTTCCTTTTTTTTTGTCTACTCCTATATTGATACAAAATAAATTTACAAAGAGGCCACGACCTCGAGAACTCTAGCCCAGAGATGCGCATGCTCACATTGCAGAGCTGAACACTGTCCAAAAAGACCTGCTGAAGACCAACCAAAAGGGCTTCTAGTAACATGACCATGACTAGTACATAGAAACAGAAAAACCCCATTATCGTAATTGAAACTGAAGACTGACCAAAGGTAATTCAGCAACCAAAACAAGATAACTGGGCCCAGGCAAGAAAACAGAGAAGTGCTGCGCAAATCAAAACTGAAGTCAGACCTCAAAAACAGCTGTGACCGAAATTGAGACCAAAATACACAGCGAGGAAAATGCTGCCCACGTAGGGGAAACCGACAATTTGACTTTGGAACAAAGAACTGAGCATGAGAACTGTTTACCATATCATGGCGATAAAATAGGAGGGAATTGAGCACCTTCGAGCCACGGAGAAACAAAAACCATTGAACGCAGACCTGATTAAGCTTCATGAGAGGTGGAGGGATGCTCTTCAATGATGCGACACCCATAATTGTAGAGGTCTTCGTCCTCAAAGGGATGGCCCTCTTTGCTTGAAGAACTGCCACCAGTAGGGACGCGCGAACCAGCCTGATTATCCATAACCTGGGTTGCAATGCACTTACTCGGACTCGGAGCCTTACTCTGTTTATTATCAATCTAAGTCTTGCCATGCCTATCTTCCACCCTCGTCTCCAGAGTCACCCCAGGGGTCACGACAACCTGACTAGAAGTACCCTCTCGAAGCTCAATGGTGACAAAGGCTAAGAAGGAGAAATCACTGAGAGTACAAGGGAACTGAAGACGAGCTGTATTAGATGGAGAATTGAGAGAGCGCGTTGCCGAATTAAGCTGCCTACGACCCCGTCCAAGACCACTCCTGGTAACAGGATAGCGGTCAGAGCAGAAGTCCGAGGAGAATGACGAGGAATCCATTGTGGAGGTGGAGGCTTGGCGGATAACTTGCCCCCGGGAACTTCCCCTCCTGTAACCCATTCTCTGGCGCAATCTGGGCATAGTGGGAAGAACAGGAGGTTCAAAACGGGCTGCAATACTGTGGAGGCAGAAGGGGACTAAAAGTAGCTTAGCTTCAGCACACAGAGGGGCGGTGGGAAGGACAGGACGAGTTGCTATTGAAATTGCAGAAAGGTCTGTGAGAAACCTGAAGGCCCGATGATAAATCCACCCAGCGATCCAAAGCCCAACATTTCCCTGGGCTGGTTCGAGAGCGCGGCTCTGCTACAACAAGGGAGTGACGTGAGCGCAGAGGAGGAGCACAAATAAGTCCAGATAGGGGCACCATGATAGAAGAATGGACAGGTTGGTATGGAGGCACAAGCTGCATTAATGCAGCATTGAAGTTGAGAGCAGAGGAATTAAAGACCGTCATTGCGCGAGGCCGAGTGGCGGTGGTAATAAGCCACGTGCCAACCCATTTAACTGCCCACGTACCGATCAGACAATTAAACACCCAGATCCGAGATTGAATCCTCAAACTTACTTAGGCTTAGATTTGAACAATAAAACATTAAATCAACCACAAACAATAGTACATAATATTATATAATAAATAAAAAATATAGAGTAACAATGTGCAAATATCACATAACATCGACATTACCACCGTGACTCTTGTTATGAGTTTATGATTTTAATATTATATTATATTTTTTTTTTTATGTTATGAATATGATCATAATATTTTTTAAAATAAAGCAAATTAAAATTATTTTAAAATATTACCGTTTTTTTTTTAATATTATTGTTATACGGTCTTCCACTAGTGAAGTGAGATACTTTGTCATTTTGAAAAAATTTAAAAAACAAAATTAACATCCCATTGGAATTTTTCTACACAAGACAAAAATAACAATTTATTGGATTTTTTACACGTTATAAAAAGACGAAAAAGTCCCAAAAGAAAACCCACATTAATAACATAAAGCATATGGCTGTACCTGCTAAATTTATTGGATTTTTTTACACATTATAAAAAGACGAAAGAGTCCAAAAAAAACCCACATTAATAACATAAAGCATATGGCTGTACATGCTGGAAATTTGGATATTGCGATCTGGATCGAGCCAATATTGTGTTTCCTATGAGCGAATCTACTTGGTAATTTTCTGTCACCGTAGGTTTTTATTGTTTCGTCGTGGGAAAGTATTTGGTCACGTTCTCTTTCGGCGGAGGGAATGTACCTGGGCATATTCTGTCACCGTAGTTTTGGTGTACTGCTGGAGGGAATGTACCTGGTCATATTCTGTCACCGTAGTTTTTGTGTCCTGATTGAGGGGATGTATTTGGTCAGATTCTGTCAGTACTGTTGTACTTAATTTTTATTTTTTTCGTGAATGTATTTCTTTTAACGTGCCATGGCTGGCGGTTGACACATCCCATAAAAATGTTGCTAAACAGCACCTAAAGGCCTGATAGTTTCAGATCAATACGAAGCGGGGATGGAGCAGAGGTATGGTATAATTGGGGTGGGGATGATGGGCAGAGAACACATGTTAAACTTGGCACATGTTGATGGAGCATCAGTTGTTTGTGTTGCTGATCCTCACTTACCATCCCAACAAGCTGCTATGAACTTGGCCTCTCCTTACCAGTGGCCTTTAAAGGTATTTTTTTTAAGGCTGTCATAAGCATTTTAGTCTGATAATTATCCTTCCTTATCAAGTTGCTATGAACTTGGCCTCTCCTTACCAGTGGCCTTTAAAGTTAATTTTTTGAAGGCTGTCATAAGCTTTTTAGTCTGATTATTATCCTCCCTTATCAAACTGCTATTAACTTGGCCTCTCCTTATCAGTGGCCTTTAAAGGTATTTTTTTAAGGCTGTCATAAGCATTTTAGTCTGATTATTATCCTCCCTTATCAAGCTGCTATGAACTTGGCCTCTCCTTACCAGTGGCCTTTAAAGGTATTTTTTTTAAGGCTGTCATAAGCATTTTAGTCTGATTATTATCTTCCCTTATCAAGCTGCTATGAACTTGGCCTCTCCTTACCATTGGCCTTTAAAGGTACTTTTTTTAAGGCTGTCATAAGCATTTTAGTCTGATTATTACCCTCCCTTATCAAGCTGCTATGAACTTGGCCTCTCCTTACGAGTGGCCTTTAAAGGTTTTTTTTTAAGGCTGTCAGAAGCATTTTAGTCTGATTATTATCCTCACTTATCAAGCTGCTATGAACTTGGCCTTCTCCTTACCAGTGGCCTTTAAAGGTAGTTTTAATGCTGTCATAAGCATTTTAGTCTGATTATTATCCTCCCTTATCCTTCCACGCCTGCTACTACTACGTTCACATCTGATTTAAAACATGGCTGCAATAATGCTCAGAATGTAAGCATTTTTATCTTTTAATTTGTAATTTGTTTTAAAATATGTTATTTTGACAACTAGATGGTTACAAAATTGAAAGTGGAGGTGGAAGGGTATCTACAGTTGAGTCTTATATCCTCTTCCTTGAGGTTACTAAATAAAAATAATCAAAATATGTAAGTGGAAGTGGAAGGGCATTTACAATGTAGTCTTATATCCTCTTTGTTGGGGTTACTAATCAGAAATAATCAAAATATGCTGGTGGAAGTGGAACGGTATCTACATACACTCGGGGTTACTATATCAGACATAATCAAAATATGCTAGAGCATCTAATTTCTTAGGCATAGCCGCATGGTTAATCAAACGGTATGATCGTTTACTTTTGGTGGTCAATTGCATACATACTTCTTCTCACCAAAAATGACAAAAAGACTGAACTGAACTGACTTTATGAGAGAAAACATACTTACATAATATTTGGTAGATGGGAGACAAAGCAGTGACTCTGAGGCAATCCCAAATGCTGGTGAAGTGAAGGTACTTGTGGAGTGCCAAATTATACTGCTTGCCATTAAAGCTGCCCTTGAAACAAACTGAGTTCTGATCCTGAACATATTTCTGGTGGAAAACTAGAAAAAGCTCATCCATCAGCCTCCTTTTAGGCTGGGGAGCTTTGGATGGCAAACCCATATAAACAATAAGTGAAGCGAAAGCTTGAAATTTATAGCTGAGATAAAGCTAGCAGTCTCCAGTCCATCCAGGCCTTGGTCTTCAAATGCAAAGATTCCTTTAAAAAGATGCATTTCTCACTCAAGCTGTGCGCCTGAAATCTCAGATGCTCAGAATTATGATGAACTTGATGAATCTAATGCCAGATAGGTTGTCAATCCAAATCCTATCCTACATGGCTACTGGCAAAATTGTACCTAACCGAAGGGGCAACAAACTTCCAGGTCTCCTACATGCTACTTCAAATGAAGAACCCATAAATTCTAAAGAGGTGTAACAAACTTCTAGGTCTCTCACATCCTCCTTCAAATGAAGAACCAATAAATCCTAAAGAGGTTTAGGAAGAGAGGATATATCACATAGCCCAAATGTACCTTGAAGAAATAGTAAATGAGGAGTAGGTTGGAACTAATATTGGAAGAGGATCTACCAGGGAGTGCAACCTTTAGGGCACCTAATTCCCCATTTTACCATTAAAATATGACTTTGAGTTGCAACGCCAATAAAGCATGGTGCTCCCTTCTCCTTAGGCATAATACACTCCTCCCAAGGAACCTAGGAAGTCCTCACTCCCTACCAAACTTCGACTGTAGAAAAGTATGAGGAGCTGCTCCAATTTCTTAAATAGGGCAATGCTAGGGAGCCAACAAGATACGTAATAAATGTGCAAAGCTTGTAAAATTCTTGAAACAACTGTTGGTTTCATGCGAAGGGAAGATCCTTATATTGCTATATAATAAGTTTTCATTGAAGGTTTTGTAGGCACCACTATGACATATAAACAATTGAAAGACCTATTCCAAACAAGATCCCTAAGTACCAAACAATCAACATAGGCTTGACCCAAGTCCATAGAAAGGGGATCCGAGTTGGAGGATCATCAATCCTGACCAACCAATAGCCAATTTTTCGCTCACTAACCATTGCCTAGAAGCACTACAAAAGAGATCCAAAGAACCCTTGGTAACCTTCATTGATATTTGATCTACCTGAATCGAGAAAAGAGAATCATCAACAAAATGGTTATTATTTATGAACCATGTCAAACCCATTTGATAAAAAAGAAATGCTTGTAGTCTTCCTTGCATCTAAGTTGATTCTAAACAATCCAAGGCATCAACAACTAGGACGTACAAATAAAGGGAAAGAGAACACCCTTGCTTTATCGAATGATGAAGCAATATGTGATTTATCAAGGTATAGTGCACATAAAAAATGCTTAGGCATTGGAAAAGAGAGTACCTGCCATGGCATCATAGTTGGAATCAAATCAAAGGTGCTGAATCATCTTCGTAAGAAAGGACCAATCAACCTTATCACATGCCTTGTCAAAGTTGATTTTAAGAAACAAAGAGTCCTAGCCAGTGTTCTATCCCATTCCATAGCCTCTCATGAAGATATCATTGTTTCAAGATGAATTTTCCCTAGACAAATCCCGTGTATTCTTTCCTAACAATCTATTATGCAACTCTTACATTTGGAGACCAAGCACCAAAATCTTTAGGAGATGCTAAAGAATAATGAGTCTCCTTCAGCCAATAGTGTCTCGAGATGCATTCTTCACAATCAACATGATAACACTTGACCGAGGTCCCATTGGTTTAGACGAAGTGGTTGGGATAATGGTTTGTTATCCCCTCCACCTAGTTTCAATTTCTGCAAGCAACATGTTGGCTTGTTGTGATAAGGCTCGAAGAGTAGGTGACCCTTAGATAGAGCTCTCTCATAGGGTTCATGACATCTCGACTCTTGCTAAGTCATAAGTTATTGGTATATATAGCTTGAAAGATGTTGGATATACTCTTGTTGTTATAGTGGTAGCAAGTAGGTTTGATCTTGGGCCTTGCCCGGGTTACTCCAACGAGTTACCGATTCACCATCGTTAAAAGAAAAATAACCCCTTGACCAAGAGAGGTTGGCAGATTGCCAAAGGAGAAGGATGCATTGGCCATACAACAAATGCCCCCCAACAATGTCCTACATTGCCTTGAAGAATTCACATGACAATTGATCAATGTTGGGTGACATACCATTCTTCATAGAGGTAAGGGCCTCAAATAGTTCCTCATTAGAGAGCACAACATACAATCAATCGCTCTCTGCCACACTGACCTTCCCATGGATGAGTTGGCTAATCTGGTGGTATGCTGCTTTTTTTCTCCTTTTTTTACATAGTTTAGCATGTATTCTCCTTTTTTTACATAGTTTAGCATGTATTCTTTGAGAGAGTAGAGTAAGACGAATGGAATTTCAAATTCATTGTTTTCTTCAAAAGCCACTTCATCCATAACTCATCTCTCTCATCAGAACCCAATTTCTGTGACACATTGTTTAAAATTTGTTTACCAGAACCCTCTTGGTATAATTATAGTTTTCATTTTCCAAGTTGTAACCATGACGCTTTGAAACTTTCTTACTATGTTTTAGTGTATTTGATATAAGTTCATGCATATGTAACTTGGGATATTTACAGGTATTTTCAAGTCACCATGAGTTGTTGGACAGTGGGTTGTGTGATATTGTGGTTGTTTCTACACCAAATATGACTCATTATCAAATCCTCATGGATATTATAAGCCATCCGAAGCCTCATCACATACTTGTAGAAAAGCCTCTCTGCACCAAGGTAGAGGATTGCAAAAGGGTAAATGTTCTTTCCTTCATTCCTATGATCAGAAATTGAATTTTGATATATTTTTTGCAGAAACAAAAAAAGGGAATCATCTAGTTTCTCTCTTACAAAAATCAGGAATCATAGATGGCCAAGCAAAGTTTGAAAGGATAAGGGTTTCTTTGCATCTAAAACATAATTTTTTTAAAACTGAATGTACTGATTATACATAAGACCAATTGAGATCCACATAGAGTAAAATCCACAGCTTGATTAAACATATTAATTTTCATGTAGAGTATTAATTGTAAGCTGGAATTCTCTGTCTACCTGTTTGAACTGCGTACCTTGACGTTGCTTGACATCTTCTTCCTTCAAGCATCTCTTCAAACTTGTTTCTTGAAAGTAAACCCCATATGTTTGTACTCATATCTTCCTTTCTTTTCAGGGCTGTATTTTAACATCATTACATGACAATTGAAACAAATTTAATGAAATTTTCAGACTTTACCTATTAATGTTCTATATTAAGGCATGATTATCTACCTTGCAGCTCTTTTGAGTTATGCTTCTGTGCTCGGAATTTTTACTTTCAGATCCTTGAATCTTTTATGATGGGCCTGCTTCTCAAAGTACACAAATCAGAAGCAAATTCTAAAAATGTCACAGGAATATTGCAATTAATTGAAGTACCTTGATGAGTCCTGCAACTTGGGGATTGTTTTCCTTGACACCCCACAACTACAACGTTATATACAAATATATAAAGAAGATGTGCAAGCTGGCATGCAATACAACCCTCTCAGATTCTAGGGGTGATCGGTAATTTGGTGATGCACCCTTCACATCAGTTTCCCTTCTTGAGTGAGGGGATAAACATGCACACCTCAAACTTCCCATGCAGACAAATCACACATGGTTAGTGCTATGCCATCATACATGTGACCAAAACACACATGGTCCTATTGCACTAATTTGTGGTTCCACTTCCGTAGCATATCTATCACACCACATCTCAGTCAATGGCTGATATAGAGGGTTGGATTGGTGTAAAGAAAAAAGAGTAATGACAGGAATCCAAAGAATCATAAAAAAAGAGGTTCCCTGCAGGCAAGACCCATCAAACATCAACCCCTACAGAACACAGGTGCCCACGCTTCTCAGAGTCCCAAGCATGCAGCACCACTAGTGTCTTCCCAAGTGACAAGTTTCTGAAAGGGAAAGGAAACCAAGCTAGTGAAGGATCTCTGTCATGTGACTCCACCAAGGAAAGAGTCCGAGTTTCAGAAAAAGCTTGAGATCAATACCCCAAGGTAACTAACTTGCCTGAAAGGTCAAATAGGGTACTTTAGATAGATTCCTACTTAGAAATGGAAAAATGTCACCTTGTTATGCAGCCCTTAGTATTTAGAATAGAAAGGGTTGTAGGATAGTTAGGCTTGGGTATATTAACCTCCTAAGTTGGAATGTTAGAGGGCAGACTGATTCTTGCAGAAAGTGGATGACAAGGAGAATGAAAAATTCGACTATAGACCTTAGCTTCATATGTTTTGAGAAATAAAATGCAATTGGTTTAAGCTGCAACAATGCTTAAATTGCATCTGGTGCAACTAACCTTATTTGACCTTGAACTACGAGGGCAGTGGAGGAGGCTTAGCTATTTGCAAACAAAATCCTAGAAAGTTATCACTCAATGGGGCTATGATCCCAGGTCTATGGTTGTTTGGTTGACTGTTTGTGTTGGTGACAAAATTTTGGGTATATAATCTTCCCCAGCTAGAGTCTGTGCCATGTACCCAAGCCTAGCTCTTGGAGGACCAGGGTACTAAACAATCTGAACCATTAGTTGCAACCTCTGGTTTTGATCACAAGCAAGACAGGTTTGTCACATCTTTCTCAAGCACGGCGAAAATCAAGCCAATTATAAACTACATGCATCTAGAAATTTCAATATGCAGAATTAAAAATTCATTAATCATCAAGATCTTGCATGCACAGATTATTATGACAACAGAATGAAAGATATAAATCAATTGTAACATGTTAAAATTTGCAACAGTAAATAAAAGTAATTACATGCATTGCAGAGAAGAGATGAATACATATCATATTGTGTCTGATGATTCATCAACCAGCCATAGGTTTGCACGACACAGAACCATCCCAAGCTGAGGGCCGTAGTGTGACAAGGGCATCTCTCATAGATCCTAATCCCAATGACTGTTGGGTTGCCAATCTCAAGTCCATACTTGGTAACATGCTAATCTAAGCTCAGGGCTAATCTTTAATACATATCATGTGTCTGATGATTCTCCAACCAACCAGAGGTTTGCATGACACAGAACCATCCCAAGCTGAGGGCCGTAGTGTGACAAGGGCATCTCTCATAGATCCTAATCCCAATGACTGTTGGGTTGCCAATCTCAAGTCCATACTTGGTAACATGCTAATCTAAGCTCAGGGCTAATCTTTAATACATATCATGTGTCTGATGATTCTCCAACCAACCAGAGGTTTGCATGACACAGAACCATCCCAAGCTGAGGGCCGTAGTGTGACAAGGGCATCTCTCATAGATCCTAATCCCAATGACTGTTGGGTTGCCAATCTCAAGTCCATACTTGGTAACATGCTAATCTAAGCTCAGGGCTAATCTTTATATATTTAAAAGATAATTGAGAATTTGCTATTCTTCTATTCTATCTAACCCATTAATGTGCTGATCAAGTTAACAAGGGTACTCAAGCATGATGCGTACTTCATGTTTCTGATGAAATTGTTAATTTTCCACTGTTCTATGCTGTTACAATCACTTTAGCCCAATCTTTTCTTCAATTAGCAATCAAATTTAATCTTCCAATGTTAAATAGCAATTCTAGATAGAACAATAAATGCTATGACAGTAGAAGGCAATCAAGAGCAATAACAAGAGACACCGAATTTGGTCAAAGGCCAGGGAAAAAACCCACAAGGGGGAAAACCCTTTCAAATTTTTCTTCTTATTAGATTGTCATAAAATGTTCAGCAAAGAGATACAATGAGCGAATTCATCAACCAAGAGCCAAAGGTCAACAACTTTGACTTTGCAATCAACCAATATCCAAAATCCAAGAGATGAGCCAAAAAGTCAAATGGTCAAAGTCAACAGCAGTCAATGGTGCCTTGAGTTCTAACCAGTCACAAGGCAATGGTCAAACAGCCTCCAAATGAGTTCGATCAAAGGTCAAAATATTCAGCCTCCTTTGCTGGTCAAAGTCAAGTCAAAACAGCTCCAAAACTGCTTGGTCAAAGGAGAGAGAAATTGCAGTCAAACCTGTGGTCAACAGAAGTCAAAGTTCCAAGAAAACCTCAATCTTTGTGCCAAAGAATGTGGCCTCCCAAAACTGAAATTTTGCAAGTCAAAGGGGGTCAAAATGTGAAGTCAAACTCGGTCAATGGCTAGTCAAACTCTCTCAGTAGAAATGTGAATGCAGAATTTCAGATTAGCTTCTATACCTTCGCACATGTGAGCTCGGCTGCCCTGCTTCAGACCTATACAAACCAATCCAAGAAGGAGAGAGAAGAAGAAGATAAGTTGATGTGATGTCCAAATGAGGTTGGCTTGTTGTGTATTTATATGCTTTTTTGGAGACCCAATTTGACCTTTAGGACAAGTTGTACTTTTGTGAACATGTGGGTTTTCTCATTAAAAAAATAATTTTCCTTAACCAAATTAAATTCTTCCAAGGGCAAAGAGGGTCTTATCTGGATGAGGAAGGCTGTCCAAAGGAGGGAATTTGTCCCTGAGCTGCCAAATTAACAGAAATGAATAAAGTTGTGCTTCAAAGAACATTCAATTTGGTAAAATTCAGTTTAGTATAATGACCAATTCAAGTAACAATGAATTGTTGTAACATTCACTTTTATCTTCACTTTTTGCTTTTGAAGTGAAGTACTCAAGTCTTGGAGGATATTTAAGGTGTAATCTCCAAGAGCATGAATCCATAATGATGTAAGCAAGGTCGATCAAGTGAAGTATTATTTCAGTTAGACATGCTTCAATCTTCAAATGATTGACACACATCCTACAATCCTACAAAAGAGTCATTGCTACAACTATGTTACTGTTGGTTGTGGAGCCTAGTTATCTTCTTGATTTAGAGGTCTTTCTTTTAGTCATGTTTGGACCCCAGTTCTTGATGGGGGATGTAAGGGATCTTTTCCTCCTACTATTATCACTAGGGGGTCCATGGGGGACGATGACAACTCTTTGGATCCCCCCCTGTTGGGGATTCAAGGGTAGCGCCCCCGAAGATAATTTTTTGCAAAAAATTGCTTGTACAATATTATAATTTCATAGTCAATTTGGACCGTTCATTATTAGGTCATAGATTTGATGGTAGATGTTATTCTAGGGTTTTTGTTTTGTTTTGTTTTGTTTCTTCCGTAGAAGGCAACCCTCTTTTTATGAGGGAATTGTATTGCGGCAGTGTATTATTGAGATAACATTATAATTGAGAGAAAGGAGACTGTGAGAGAGAAGAGGAGGTTGCAATGGATGTGTTTTAGGTTGTAATCCCATCATTTTGCTGGACATGATAAAAGGAAAGATTGGCTATTTCTTCACGGATGTAGTTCAAATCAAGTGGAGCACGTATATTGGTGTCTCCTCTGTATTGTTTTATTCTATATTTTATTTTTGCATTCATTTTGATTTTATTGCTCTGTGATTTTGTTCCTAACAATTGGTATTAGAGACGAAGGTTTATTTGACTGATAAAACTCATAGGAAATGAGGATTCTCAGTTTGAGTGGGAGAAATGGCGGAAGAAGGTTTTAGGGTGGAGAGGTTTGATGACTAAAACTACCAGCTATGGAAGATGCAAATGGAAGTTTATCTATATTATAAAAATATTTTTCTAACATTGGGACGAATAGCAAAGAAGCCAACGACTAGGAAAGACAAAGAATGGGAGATTATTGACAGAAAAGGCATCAAGAAAAATATAGTTATGCCTAGCAGCATTGGTTGTTTTCAACATCTGAAAAGAAAAAACAACAGAGGGTTTGATGATGAAATTGGCTAAATTGTACGAAAAACACTTAGCTTCCAACAAGGTATTTCTTAGGAAGTTTATTTACTATGAAGTTGTTAGAAGGTGGGTCTATTGTTGATCATTTAAATGAATTTATCCTAGTCACTAGTCAATTAAGTTTTGTAGGAGTAAACTTTGATGATGAGGTTAGGGCTCTTTTGTTTTTGTGCTCATTTCCAAAAAGCTGGAATGGTTTTGTCATGGTTGTGAGTAATTATGATTTTGGTTAAAACATTTTAAAGTTTGATGATGGTGTTGGTGTTATCCTTAGTAAGGAAATGGGATAGAAAAGCACAGGTGAGACATTAGGTAATGCTTTGACTGTAGAGAACAAGAGAAGACAAAGGGAGAGAGGAAAGAGCCTAGGGAATTGGTAAGAAGGTCAAGTTCAAATCTAGAGGGAGATTAGAATGCTAACATTGTGGGAAGAAAGGAGACAAGAAGAAAGAGTATTGGTCTCTAAAAGAAAAAAAGAGATGGACAACAAGATAATAAGGAAGAAAATGTATCAAGTGATGTGTTACAAGATGTTTTAATCTTTTCAGTAGATAACATTGTTGATTCTTGGGTGATAGACTTGGGGGATTCATTTCATGCTACACCCCATAGGAAATATTTTCAAGATTATGTTGAAGGTGATTTTGGATATGTTTATTTGGGTGATGATGAACCATGTAGAATTGTGAGAAAGGGTAAGGTATGGATAAAATTACAAAATGGAAACCAATGGTTGTTGAAAAAAGTAAGACATATTATTGATTTAAGAAGAAATATAATTTCAATAGGGCAATTGGGAAGTGAAAGTTGTATACTCACATTTATTGGAAATTCATGGAAGGTCACTAGAGGATCTCTAAAAACAACAAAAGGAGAGAAGGTAGGTACATTATATTTATTACTGGTAATGTTGACCTTTCTATTGCTTTAGCTTGGACAAGAGTGGATACAACATTGTGGCATCGTAGGCGTGGGCACATGAGTGAGAAGGGTATGCAGATTCTCCACTCAAGGAAATTATTGCCAGATTTGAAGAAGGTTGATTTGAAATTCTATGAGCATTATGTTTATGGAAAATAGAAAAGAGTTAGATTTCTCAAAGTTAGGAAGGAAAAGAAGAGTGAAAAGTTAGAGCTTGTGCATATAGAGGTATGGGGACCAACTCAATTATCATCTCTTGGTGGCTTTTATTATTATGTTACTTTTATTGTTGATGTAAGTATGAAAACTTGGGTGTATCACGTTAGAAACAAATTTGATGTCTTTGATGTTAGTTTATGGACTTTTGGTAGCATTGGGTAGGTGTTCTATTTCGATTTGTGTCTAAGAGGCTAAGGAACATGAAATATCCAAAACCCATAAAAGGTTTAAGGAGAAAACACTTAGAGACCACTCAATTAAATTAATTGATCAATAATTAAAAAGTTTCCAAGTCCAACTTAGGAAAATTGATTAATTAATGGGTATTAATTGAGGAAATCGCTTTTTTCTCTAGAGACTTCTAGAAAGTGACTTGATGAAGTCTAAGATGATCTGAGCTATTGATCACAATTAGATCTTGGTCGTTGATGCTCCAACGAGAGATTATAAGAGCAAGTCGATGGGATGGATATAGAGACATCGAATGAGTAGTAAGGGAGCAAAGCAGTGCGAATTACCTAGCGCACAGTATTCAATGAGGTTAGAGTTTGAACCAGGAAAGAATCAGTGAAAGGGTTTCATCAAAGATCGAAGAGAGGATTTCCAGGGGAGATTTCCACAGAAATTTCCAGAGTCAGAGTGAAAGCCGAATTCATATGCAGAAAGGATGTACCAATTAGTACGAATTCTCTAGTTTGCATATCTGGGCAACAGATCATTTTCCAGCTGCCGGGAATCAATCCTAGAAGGAAGAGCGAGCTTGTTTAGTGTGAGTGCAGGATCACCAAAGGAGTGCATGATTAGTCAAGTCAAGATCCAGTTAACCAATGCGCATTTCCAACAGCTAATGCACAAAGAAGGAGTGTGAATTACTAGAGGAGGCCAAGTTGGGTTTTGCAGTGGAAACAATGAGTTTCCATGTCGAACTGCTAGTTGGAGCACTGGAGAAAATTTTGTGGAGCTTTTCCCGTGTTTGGCAAACGTATTATTGTACTCTCTAATTTTGTTGAGGAATAATAAAATAAACCCTCATCTGTTGCACTGGTTTTCCCTTAGGGGTTTTTCCAGGGATGTTTAGTCCAAAATATTGGTGTCAAATTTTATGTGTGTGCATCTATTTCTTAGTTCCATATTTTACTTCCACGACGTATTTTATTTGTGAAGAATACATAAGTGAGTTATTTGATATTTGTCATAAACAAATACACTGTATTCAATTAGGAGAATTATTTTCCAGTTGGTGCATGTAAGGAAATTTCACATTTGATACTTTTAAGCTAAGTCACCTAACACGTTGACACAATGGCATGGAGACGACCCCAGAACATGACAGAAAGAAACACAGTTAATATATATATATTATATATATATATATATATAATATATAATATATATATATATATACTATATGTATATATAACAAATAGAGAATTACACAAAAAATGAAATATAGACAAAGATTTAATTTAGAAACTAAAACATTTACATCATTATGGTACAAATACAATCATAATAATCACAATCAAGAATGATACAACTAGTAATTACTAGTACTACTACATCAATGAGGATAAATTGACAAACATAAAAGAAATTTAAAACGATAAACTGTAATTGTCTCATCAAGTCATCAAAATCAAAATGTATTACAAAGATACCGAGTCACTGAGTCACTACTACTAAAGGTGGGATTCCAATGGCAAATACAAAATATGGTAGATACTAGAAACGTAGATCAAGATTGAATAATTGCATAGCTCATGAGTCATCACTATCAATAGTCCTCCATGTCATCAACATCAAAATCAACATCACTATCACCAATGCTCTCTCCTCCAGTGTCATCCTATGTATCCAATCTATACATCTGTTGGTGTGGTGGATGACCCCTTTAAAAGGATCACCATCATCAAAATTGATAGGATGTAACACTGGTTCATTAAGATCCAAGTTGGCCAATGTCAACTTGACATTATTGTATAAACCCATATGATTAGGAAACACATCCTGCGACATCTTTGTCTTTCGCTTCAACCACTCTTCCCTATGCTTGCAAAAGGTTGGTGTGAACATACAACATTGTCTTTTCCTTAGACTTCTCAAGCCCACTCTTCAAACTTTTACAGATTTCCATATGTGCTCCAATCCCTCTTGCAACAAAAGAATGAAGTAACTTGAGAGAGGAGTCTCATGGCTAACTGCTATAGAGGAGGGCATGTTGCCCCATGAGTTTCTCACCAAGCATAAGGCTTCTTAGCTCCCTTGTCTCTTATCACATCATAGTCCGTAAATCTTCTAGTGCAACATTAGCAATCTTCTAGTGCCTTGAGCACCGCCGAGGCCGAATACATAGCCACTATTATGGCCTCCTGTGAAGCTGTCTGGTTGAGGAAGCTCTTCAGTGAGTTGTTTGGACATGTGTTGGATACCACCGTGATCCTCTGTGGCAACCAGAGTGGGATTCGATTATCATAGAATCTCGTGTTTCATGATCGCTCCAAGCATATAAATATCAAGTACCACTTTATTCGGGATATGGTACAACGAGGAGCAATAAGGCTCCATCACGTTGGGACTAATGAGCAGGTCGCTGATATTTTGACAAAGTCCTTGGGGAAGGTCAAGTTCTTGGCCTTCCAAGAACGACTTGGAGTCATGGAGAGACCCTCTTATGAGGGTCCTGTATGAGATGGACATTGAGCTCTGGGAGCTCCGGGGGGCTTGGGGTACTTCTTGGAGTAGTGAACAATCATAGGGTGAGTGGCTCAGCCTTCCCCTAGTGGTTTTTTGTGTACAGGGTGAGTGGTTCAGTGTTCCCCTACGATACCCCTTGGTGACATGTAGGCAGGGTGAGTGGTTCATCCTTCTCCCGCTGAGACATCCTACCCATGCAATCTGGGACTCATGGGAAGTACCTCTCATCTGGCCAATGAGTAGGGAAATGAGGATAGGGACCATAGTACTACCAATGGACGCACCGTGTACTACTATACTCCCTATGCTAGGATGACTGATATTGATCTGGGATCAATTGGAACTAACTTCGGGTCACTAAGAGTGGTATGAGACACTCTCTTTTGATTGGAACTGACTTCGGGTCAATGAGAGTGGTATGAGACACTCTCTTTTGATTGGTACTGACTTCGGGTCAGTAGAGAATGGTATGATACATTCTCGATCACTCCTTCTTCTTCATAGTTCAGCAGTGCAAAGATAGTACAAATTGGCAAATGGATTAGCAGATGGAGTTTTCCCTAGTTGAGAGGGAGTGTTAAAATTGGCAACTAGGGCCAAACTCCACATGGGTCATCTTATTTATGACAACTAATATTTTTCTTGGATTCCTCTCTCCGAGTTGTGTAGGATTGATCTAAAGATCATCCGATTCCGACATGTACAAATGAAGTTATGAATTTATTTTGATTATGGACAAATTGTCAAGGTCGGCCAACAAACTTATGTAGGCTCAGAAGCCCAATAGTCACGTCTATTCATTCTCAACGTTTGCTATAAATACATGATGCCTTAGCCTCATTTGGACACACTCATCTTCACACTTCTCTGTCTCTCTCCTCATTGATTGGGTACAGATTTCTGGGCCTCTCTCTCTCCACATGTACGAAATTTCAGGAGAGCGAAATTTCAGGAGGTCAAAATTTCAGGAGAGCGAAATTTCAGGTGGCCGAAATTTCAAGAGACCAAATTTCTGGACAATTTAACCAAGCATTGACCAACATGTGTTGACCTCCTTTGACTGTGTTTTTGTGAGGGCTATCTCTGTTTGGGCAGGCCGCATTTTTGGGAACATAAATCGAGGTTAAATGTTGACCAACGTTGACTGTAGCTAGGGTTGACCGCAGGTGGGTTGTTTGTCCAGAGTTTGACTACGCTGAATTTGACTGTTTTGAGGGTTGTTTTATCTTGATGTTTGAACTTTGGAGGCCGAAGTTGATTGAGTTGACCGATTTTCTGAGGGTCAAATTTGCCCTATTGACCAAAGTTGACTTTTCTAGTTAGGGCTCTTTTGTTGTTGTTATAAATTATTAGATTTGTAAATTGTACTATCTCTGCTGAACTATTGAAGACTAAAAGAAGATTTGATCAAGTGTTTCCCCACATTGGGGTTTGTCCCTAGCTGGTGCCACATCTTGTGTCCTCTTGTCTTGGCTTGTCTTCTATTGTTTATGTTTATGTTTTATCTGCATTTTACTATCATGTTGATGTGATTGCTAAGCTGAATATTGATACTAGGCTAATAAAGAAATTGAAGTAAAATTGCTCTAAAGCTTTGAACATACCATTGTTGCCTAAAATTAACAGATGCCCTAGTCAACGTGCAATAGTCAAATCAGCTCCAAAAATTTCGGTCTTCGCAGCAAAAAACTCGGCCTCTTTTGTTGGTCAAAATCAAGTCAACAGTGCCAAAAGGTGCCTCCAAAATTGGTCAAAGTCAAAGTCAACTATGTGGTCAAGTAGTAGCCTCAAATCTGCGGTCAACCAAGGTCAAAGTGCTAAGAAAACTTCACTCTCTTTGCTAAAGAATTCGGCCTCCAAAATAGATGCAAAATCTCAAGTCAAATCAATCTTAGAGATGTAAGAATAGAAAGTCAACACAACCTCTCTCTCCTCGCAGTTGTGAACTCGACCCTATAATTCAGAGGTGTACGAACCAATAGAAGAGAAGATGTGTGTGTGATGTGATGTCCAAATGAGGTGAACTTGATGTTAGTTTTTGTAGCACCGAATGTGTTCTAGCCACAAAATTTGGTGGAGAGGCTAGAATACATGAGATCTCTAAAACCCATAAATCGTTTATGGAAATTTCACCTAGAGATGGCTTAATTAGATTATTAGCCGATTTTTAAATATTTCCTAAGTCTAAACTTAGGCTAGGGAATATGGTTAATTAATAAGAATTAATTAAGTCAAGGTAAGAATTCTCTAGAAACTCACATGGATCGATGTAGAAATGATCTGAGCCATCGATTAAGATTTAATATTGGCTGTTGGAGTCCCAACAGGAAGATATAATAAGGGATCGATGTGGTGATGGAGAAGGCACTAGAGTCACTTGGAGAATTCAATTTTCCAGAGTAGTAACAGTTAGTCGCTGAAGAGTCCGAGCTTCAGTGAGGCAACAGAGATAGTGAGGGGAAGGGATAGTGATCCGGAGGAAGTTTTGCAGATCCGGAGAGGTAGTAGCAGGAGGGCTGAGTTATTCCCAGTGAGGCAATGCAGAGGACTGCACAGTTACTTTAGAAAGGCAGTTCGATTTGCTGGAGATAAATTTGTTCTCAGTTCCAGAGGTTGGGCAGAGGGTCTCGAGTGTCGAAGAGGTAATTTCCTTAGCAGAGATAGGTAGAACGACTTCATCAGAGGTAGGTTGGAGGCTTGACATCATAGGGTCAGCGCAGAGGCTAATGCAGAGGGTCTAGGAGGCCGAGTTTTCTAAAGAAAGTTGTGCCGAGATTGCTTGTGAAAGAAGGGTATTTCCCTTAAAATAATTTTGCCCAGATTTTCTTGCTGTTTGGATTTCCAGTTGAGCATCCATAGATTATACTCAGATTTTCACTGCTACATAATAATAAAAACCTTACTGTTGCATTGATTTTCCCAAGCTGGATTTTTCCAGGGACATTTGTCCAAAAATAACAATGTCATTTATATTGTGTGCTAGAATTTTCTTAATTTCTAGCAATATTTATTTTCCCCAGTTTTATTTGTGAAGGTTGCAGTGTGATTATTTCGATGTTACTGTAGCAATAAACTAAATAGTTAATTTATCAGTTAGAAGAAATAATACCAGTTGCTGCAATAGGATTCTAGTTTAGGAATTTTCACATGGTATCAGAGCGAGGTAGAAGCTCAGAAGTGGAGGAGAGAATTTTGTTGTTTAGAGGGAGCAACAAATTGAAATTCTCAGAGGCTTCATACTACCCATATTAACTGTTTGAATTGTTGGGGTATGAATTCGATTTTCAGTTGCAGGCTTGTAGAAAATTCGAGCTGCTCAGAGTAGTGATTCTAGCAAGCAGAGGGAGCAGCAACAACTCGGATTTTTGGTGAGCAGATTCCTTGGTTGGACACAAGAGGGTTTTGCAGCAGTTTGCAGTTGCAGAATCAACGTCGGGTGGAAGAGAAAAGCACACACAATAGAGAGAATATTTCTCTCAGGGAACTTTGAGTTTCGGAAGTTCAATTTTCCATTGAAGATTGGCAGTAATAGCTAGCAGATCTGCGCATTACAAAAGGGAGTGCGAGTAGTAGAGCAGCAACCGAGCAAGGAAGAGAGGGAGCTTCCAAGGTTATTTTCTCCAGTTTTGAGTTTCTAGATTTTTGCAGCTCTGTAGGGATGACCGTGTACGAGATTGCTAGAAGAGGTCGTGTGAGTTAGCCAAAATGCAGATTTGGGCAGCAAACCGACTTCCAGTTGCCAGTTGAAGTGCGAGTTGCAAGGAAAGGAAGCGTCCAGATCCAGGAGGAGTATGAAACTCCAGTGGGCTAGATGGGCAGGGTCCAATGCAGTTGCAACAAGGAGATCAGTCAAATCAGTTCCAGATTGTTGCAACGGGGCCATCACCTTTGCTATAGGAGCCCATAGTATCACAGTAGCAGGTTCAGTGTAAACAGATGCAATCAGTCATTCAGATGAAAACTACAAATCTAGTTGCGGTCAGTACCTCAGAGACAGTTGCAGTGACATAGGCAGTGCGAATTGCCCAATTGCAGTATGCAGGTGCAGTTCTAGCCAGAAGATTCCTTGTGCAAAACTTCACAAGTCCAGTTTTCAGTGCAATACGACAGTGCGAGTTGCCAGGAGGGAGCAGAGAGATTTCCCAAAGGGAGATTGAGACTCAAAGGGAGTCTAGTTTTAGAGGGAGCATCCTTATGGACGCTGGTACTTCAAGATCTGGGGAGATCATATTCATTATTGTAGTAGTTGCAACAACAATGCAAAAGCATTAGCAACAATAGTATGAGTAGATCAAATTTCGTGATGTTCCAACTATACCTCTAGGAGTGAGGTGGGGTGATTTGGTGTTGTAGACCCAGAGAGCTACAAAGATTGGGTAGGGTCCTTGAGGAGTCCACCTCATCCTCATCGATCATTACCTTGCTACAAGGGCCCACAATATTTAGTAGTAGGATGGATTAGTGGCAGTTGATGCAGTCAATACCAAAGTGATAGTTGCAGACTAGTAACAGTCAGATGCTGAGGTGCATAGTGTAGTGTTGACAGCACGACAGGTGGCTTAGTGCAGAGTTGGCAGCATCGCAGATCCTTCAGTGACTGTGCAGATGCTAGTAGCAGTCAGAGACTCGGGAGATAGATGTATCATACTGAACACAATTGATTTAGTATTTTAGATGCTTTTCAGTTGTAGATGTTGCAGTGACAGTAACAACGAAGTTGTAGTGCAGATGCAGTGTTGGTAGCAGTGCAATAGGGTCAGCAGTAGCACAAATGTAACATCAGAGTTGCGCAGTGGTAGGCAATCACAGTAGCTCTATAATGATTTGCACATAAGAATCAACATCTACATCTTCAATAAATTTAGTGAAAAACTCACCCATATATTGTGCATCTGTTGTATTTTCTAAGAGCATCCATTGCTTTCAAGAAGATTGGTCATGTTACCCACCATAAGGGGGTGACCCTTAGGAGAAACTTTTCTCCTATTCATCTCTTCAAGTCGGCAGCCAACAACCCTTGAGAGCCACTTCGTAGTCGATGGCATGTGCCATTCGTATCTCTTCCACTTGCATCAATCATATGTCTCCTTGCCCATTTGTAAAGAACACATGTTGGAAGGTGGGTTTCTGATCTGAAGGTACTTTATGCGTTATGCAATCGAGTGCTTATGCTTGTTTGTATTTGTGAATTTTAACATGGATTATGGGGTGGCTTGGAAGAAAGAAGGGTCTTGGCCGTAGACTTGTTTCCTCACTTTAAATGGGGGGTTAATTTTCAATCCTAGTTCAGTGGGACCTCCCCTAATGGCCCATGCCTTTAGGAAGGGTCACTACTTGGGAAGCCATGATTGAGATAACATAGCCCCATCTATCCCTATTCTATACTTACCACTTTGCATCTTACATTATGAGCCCCTATTCCACCTCCCTTCTTTAGTTCAATTGACCACTAGCAACTTGCTCATTGGGATTTGGCGTATACACATCCTCATACCTTGGGTAGGGCCTAGAAATGCACCCTAGGAGGATGATGCAGCTAAAAGAAAAAGAAAGGGCATACGATGGCCACAAGAAAAACAAAAGAAAATTCAAAATGCAAAAGATGGTTGGGAGTTACAAATTATCACATGGGCAAAAGGCAAGCATGAGCTCCACCTCTATCATATGGAAATCACCTGGTTCTTGGGTCAATGTTGCCCTATCTCATAGAAGGCAAGGAACCCTTGCGTATCCCAACCCCTGATGGGCGATAAACAACCCCATGCTAAAGGGGTTAATAACTGCTATACATAAAACAAAGCAAGATCTCATTCCTTGAGATATGAGCAATAATACAAGGAAAAATCAAGAAAAAGTAAAAGGGAATATAAAGGGGTGGAGAAACAAATGTCGAGGTAACTCGTGCATCCATGATTTCTCCCTCCTCACTTCTATACACCCATGATGAGGTATCCCATCATATTTGGTCCCTTTGGCCATGGAGTTCTTTCCCCCTCCGTTCCATCATTATTCACATGACACCTATTGATTGAAGGGTGGACTGAGGACATGTCACTTCCCTTTGGGGGTTGGGAACACCTACTAGGGTTGTCTATTAACCACTCCTACCTAGGTATGCAACACCATTATGTGAATAAGGTCCCAATTTTGGAAGAGAAGCCACATATGAAGTGTTATTATGCCAATTTATTTTAATCTTGGTTCACTTGGATGCAATAACGATTAATATACCGAATGATGAAATTTGCAACACTGTATATTGTGTGTGATTGACAGGTGGTTCCATCTATATGTTTGGGCAACTTAACTAGAGTCCACGTCCTCCGAAGGGACATATTGACACCCATAGGTGATGCATTGAGATCCATGGGACTCCAGAGCATTGTAGAGCATCATTCATAACCATGGGCACCTTCAACACCCACAACGTTCCTGCAATTGCCTTATTATTCATGGGATGATGCACCTGGACCAGTTTGCCCTCAGTTAGTTTAACAGTATATACATGGCGGGGCAATTGATCCAGGGCCTAGATGAGGCTTGTCTCATGCCTTGAGAAATGGGAGGGCTAGCACCATCTTTAGTGCCCTCAACGTTGGAGCAGAGACAAATATTTAATGACTTAGAGACCCTTGAGATCTAATTTTGTGCCCCAAACCCACATTTGGGGGCCACAAGATGATTTTCACCTAGATACATGGGCCAACCCCTAGATCTTGATTTTAGAGGCCTTCTACACTTGCCATGGCACCAAAAGTCCTCAACATCAGTGCCGAGGAAGCCCATGCAAGCATGATGTTAGCATTTTGGCTAGCATTTATGGAGATAAAATTAATTTTGCAAAAGCTACTTGGTTGGCTTGTGACCTAGGCTATTACTTGCACATTATTTTATTACTAGAGGGGCTTGTAGGATAAAATAGCTTATGTTGGAGCACATGTATATTGGAGAAACCTAATTTGATCTTTCGTCATCATCACACTGGGAATTTCGGCCTCATAAAGGAACTCACACTTCTCTCTTATGGATGAACTAGAATCTTTGGATGCATTTGGTATTTGGATTCAATCTTGGATATTCTTTGGAGCTATTGTTTGGCATAATGGAAGGAATTCTTACATGTTGTCTTGTAAGTGCCCTAATTTGTTGAAGATCTATTTTTATATGTCTAATGTATGGAATTATTACTTCTAGGTCATGCAAAATTGTGCCTTAATCTGTTGAAAATTAATTAATGTTGCTATCTAGATGAATATTACATGCATTACTCATGTATAACATGTATTGAATGTTCCTAGTGGTGAAATCATTGAAGATCTCCCATAAAAATCCATATTTCCATTGAGTGGGTAAATGCTTGAAATTTTCTTGCTACAACATCAAATTTCAGCCTCCTTAGGAACAAGTTTGACTGTCCTAAATCATCCTTGACTCCATTCTTCCAGGGAACAGGCCACTGGTCAAGTTGTTTGCTAATCATCTGGTCCTAATAAGTAGAGAACTAGGGCTTAGGGTAAAATTCTAAGGAAGAGGTGTTTTGGAGGTTGGAGAGCCTAAACATTGAGAGGACAGGGTTTGCCACACAACTTATCGTTTTGGTGGGAATCCACTCCAATTTCATCCATAAATTCTTTTTCCTTAGTTGTTTTTCCTTAAGAGGGAAACCCTGGTCTTTCTTCCCTCAACTTAAGGACTTCATTGAAGGTTTCGTGACCCTTGGTTTAGCTAACATGCATTGGAAGTAATCTTTTCTCCTCACCTTAATCATGAGTTGCTCTAATACTCATTAAATCTACCAAACCCTAGGTCTTGTGCCTTTATTTATAGATATCTTTATAGAAAGTGAATTGCTTCCTTGTGAAGCCTTGAAGCAAAATTGTGTCTTTCTTGAAGATCTCCTAGCAAGATCATTTAATACTTCAACCCTAGAATACCTATTATAAGTGATCGATTTCTTACTAAGACTCCTCCCATTGATGAATGTTCATAAAGAGCAGGGGATTATGGCTGTGGCGATAGTGGGCCACTTCCCCTTTGTTGCTTCTACGTCTAGTTTATACCTTGTAAGGTTTCCCTCTCCAAGGCCTGGCAGATTTTGCGACAACAGGTCCATTCAAGAAAGACACCATGAAGTTGATGAGTGGATGTTGTGCTGCATCTATCCATACATCATAAACATTACTAACTCCGGATGATGGCCATGCTAATTTAATAGGCTCTAGCATTTTATCTACCCCCTTCATTACCTTAACCAACAATGTGGTTCTAAGTTTCTCTGAACTAGCAGGCACATGACTTACTGAAGCCCCTTGAGGTAGAGATCGGCACATTACAATAAATAAAGGTGATTGCACAACTTTAAATGAGAGGAAGTCAAGATTAAAAAAACCAATGGTAAGATCAATCTCTTCTCATTTCTCTTGCTTAAATATCTTGTCCATTGGATTGAGTGCCCTCATTTGTCGCTTGAACTACATTTGGAAATCCCAAATGGATAATTGGTTTTACTCAAAATGGAAGAGGATCCTCTTTCCTAGTTTTCTTAGATGATGCGACCACCATTGCCATGCCAACGTTGACCTCCTTTTTTTTGGTTTTTTTCGTTTGGATGCATTCACTCCACTCCTGGACATCTTCCAAGTCAACAAGATGTACCCAACAAATTCCCTTTCACTAGGAAGTAGGTGCTCTTGAATTGATGGTTGCAAAAACTACATGTCCAAAGAGGCAACCTGCTCCCTTTAACTTGTAGGACCTTGATGTTTTGTGACATACTTCCACAAGGGATATTTTTGTTCTTGAGCCTATTGTCTTGCTAAAAGAATGTTTCTCTCAATATTTGAAGCTAATGTTGCAACCCCACTTTTAACATATGGAAGACTTGCAGACCCTGATGAAATTGGAGGGGGAACATTATTAGTGGGGGGCATTCCTATTAACTTTCTTGCAAATATAGCACTCGATGATCCATTGCCCTAGTAGATTAAAGATCTATTGAATGAATGCACAACTAAGTTGTTAACGTTAAGTTAGTGGAAGCAAAATATAACCAATCTTATAAAATTTTACACAACATATTTTGCCCAATCAAATTAGTTCATCATTAAATCGATTCAGGACCTACCTGGGCTCCTGTCATGCGATAGTGGCCCAACCGAGGAAATACATGTACAACACTAGAACTGATCTAGTTGATCAAGTACTCGGCTGATTTGGATCTCTTTGTTGCTCCCTTCTTTGGACCCAACACACTAAAGTATTACACTCCTCACTGAGATGCTTCTTTCAATCTTATGTTCTTGTATGATGTGTCTTATTCAAGGTTACTTGGGAGTGGGAGCGGGAGTGACATTTTAAGAAGCTCTCGGTTTGGGAGCGAATTTTTATATAATATATATATTTTTTATATTTTGATGCATATATGTCAACAAAAGCATGTAGAATGATGAATTAGATATAAAAAACATAAAAACATAGATTGAAACATATAACATCAATCATCTAGAAGTTAATCTTCATCAACCACGTCCACAAGCTTGTAACATACAACATATTGAGTCTCATGATTCATCAATCTTAAAGTTTCAAGCTTTCAAAATTCAATATATAACATTTATCATCATTGATCACCAAAGTTGTACTTGTAAGCTATGTGTAACCATTACAACAAAGAATATCTAACATGAAATGAAATGCTATAAAATGAAATGAAATGTTATAAAATGAAATGAAATGAAATGAAACAACTTTCAACTTTCATGAAGCATCGTATTCATAATTCATTACCAATGAGTTATAATCAATGTTGCATTAATCGTTATCATGATTAAATCGGCGCGGGGAAAAAATCAGAAAAAATCAGAATTATCAGGAAATTATCCGAAAAAATCGGAAAAAATCGTTTGGTACAAAAATATTCATTTTTTTTTAATATCTAAACCATCTACAACATAAAATAAATACATTGACACATAAATATGATAAAAAAACTAATATACAAGATGTTTAATATCATTTCTAGCGCTAAAATCACACATAACATTGAATCATGTCCTGAATAGTAAGTCCTGACTCCTGAGTCCCAACTCAGCCTCAAAATATCAACAAAAAATATGATAATGTATCTCATCATGTCATAATGTCATATACAATAAAATGAAAGTCTAATCCTATTGATTTCCTCTGCCCCTCTTGCGAGAAAATGCCACAGCTTTTCCTTTCCCTCTAGATGTAGATGCTGGTGCCCGTGCTGGTGGAGATGGCAATGGAGGCTGATGTGCTCTAGAAGCTAAAGAACTAGAAGTGGGAGCGATAGGAGGTAGACCACGTCCTCTACTGGTGGCAGTGGTAGCCCAGGCAGGTGGTGTCACCTCCTCCTCCTGTTCCTCCTCCTCCTCCTCCTCCTCCCCTCCACTACATCTTGCACTAACCAATCATCAGCAGAATCCATGAGAGGCCTTTCGGCCTCAACCCTCCATGCAACAATGGTGTCAATCCCATCCAATGAGATGGCATCCACATCATGTGTCCTCTCAAGTTGCCTCACCCATAATCGAAGATTGTAGTAGACGTAGACCATGTCATTAAGTCGCTGGGACTCCAACCTGTACAAAGATCATGAAATAATAATTAATAATTATAAACAAAATATTGTTTAATGAATTCAAAAATTTATTTAGAAATTTGAAATATTTTAAATGTTTAAGTGTTAACCTGTTGCGCTTCTTGTTGTGTATTTTTTCAAATACACTCCAGTTGCGCTCACATCCTGAGGAGCTGCATGTTTGGCTGAGGATGCGAATGGCAAGCTTTTGCAGAAGGGGTACCCTGCCACCATACATTTTCCACCATGCATCTACAACAAAATTACAAATAAATTTTTAAATAAACATAAGAAAAAAATGGAATTTGAAGAGACAATGAAATTTGAAACAAAGTTACAAACTAAAAAATACCTGGCATTTTAATCGTCCTATCAATGATAGCCATCTCAAAGCCAAATGTGCCACCTGCCATCCTATATGTCTCAATTTGTTTAGATATCTCTATACGTTGTTCTGGAGATCGCACCATATTCTGAACACAGGTTAAGAATCCATCCATGATCTCAGCATCAAAATCAAACCCACATGCATAAGAAAATGCAGGGTTCAGGAAAAGCCCAGCAGCGTGAATGGGACGATGGAGTGTGTTGTTCCATCGCTCATCAATCACTCCCCATAGGAGTTGTTTCTGAAACCCATCATCTCCCTTATCATCATAGCAGGCCCAAATGGCTTCTTTGGCCCTGTCCATAGCTTCATACAAATAGCCCATTGCGGGCTTCTCACCACAACCAACCAAAGAACCTTTACCAAAGGTTCAATAATGGTGCACACCTCCTGCACTCTCGCCCAGAAGTCTTCCTGGTATGAACTAGTCTACATACGGCCTCTCCTTTTGGTTTGCGGCTCATTGGCAAAGCACGCCACTCCTCTGAAAGAAACATTCTCTTCACATCCCACATAGAAATCAAGAGGGATTGAAGAGATATGAAACTGGTGGCAAACCATGTAATGGCGGGGCACACCAACTCTTTGTTGTTGGTGAATCTTCTCATCAAGCTAAGCACAGACGTATGATTATATATAAATTTTGTAATATTTTTTTATGAGTCAACAATATCTTTGACAAAGGGAATTTTCCCTATGTCCTCTAACATCAAATCAATACAATGGGCAGCACAAGGTGTCCAAAATAAAGTAGGATGCCTGTCCATAAGCATCCTACCAACAGCAACATAATTTGCAGCGTTGTCCGTTATGACTTGGACAACATGTTGTTCACCCACCTCCAAAATAAACACGTCCAGCAAATCACATAAAGTTCTTGCATCTTTGATTTGTGCAGATGCATCAACAGATTTGATAAACATAGTCCCCTTGGGACAACTAACCAAGAAGTTTATAAGGGTTCTCCCCTTTTGGTCAGTCCAACCATTTGACATAACAGTGCATCCTATTTGTGCCCATGATGCCCTAAAATCCTCTAATCTTTGGGTGCAGTCACGCTTTTCATTTTGAAGAATCCTGCCTCTCAAATCATGATAAGAAGAGATTTTGTACCCCGGGCCAACATTGGCAATAGCATCAATAGTAGGTTGGAAAAATGGATTATTCCTTACAATGTTGAAAGGAATATCACTCCAGAGGAGAAATTTTGCCATCAACTTGTCAGCTTGTTCTTTCTCAGTTCTTTTTAGCATTGCACTGATAGATCGCTGTGAACCAGGTGTGGTTCGAGGAACAAAAAATGATGATGCAGCTACCGGATTGGCTGATGCTGCAGTAGAACCAGTGCCACTTGGCCCACTTCCTTCAGCTGACGTTTTTAGTTGCCTTTTGAGTTCTTCTTTGGCCTCTCTAGTCTGCTCTAATTCTTCCAATGCTCTCATGGCTCTTTGGATAAGTTCAGGATTTGTATTTATACAAGGCCCCACATCATGTCCAGGGATTTGTGCAAGGTGAAACTTCAACCTGTACACCCCCCCGAACATCTCCTTTCCACACAACTTGCAACTCAAGTTTTGTCTATCATTCGGAGCATGAGGTACAACATATTCCCAGAAATGATCCAATTTCCTTGGCATGTTTGTTTTTGAACTTTGAAGTTGCAAACTTGAAGTCTTCAATGGTGTTTTGGTGTAGTTGTGAACCTATGGGAAAATAAGGATTAGGATTACAATTTAGCTTTTTCCATTTACAAAATTACAAGTTACAAATTTACAAATTACAATTTAGTATTTTAATTTTAATTTTTTACATTGATGATTGTACAATGAAAATCCAAGTTACCCATAACCCAACCTAAAACAACCATTCCAAAGTTCAAAGTTTCAAACACAAATTACCCAACCATTCCAAACCCAAGTTACCCAACCAAATGGCAAAAACAATGAAAAAAACATAAACAATGTTTAAAAAAAATGAAAAAAAAAAATTGGTTCCCATAGTCATACCAAGTTACCCATCCCAAATCAATGAAGAAATACAAAAAATTATTTAAAAACAATGAAAACAAAAGAAAAATGTCGCCCATACCAAGTTTCCCAACCAAAAATAATGAAAAACATACAAAAACAATGAAAACAAAAAAAAATTAATCCTCATACCGTTTCTATGGAGAAATCGGTGGTCTCCTCTTGATTTTCTCCTCTAAGCACTTAGATTTGGCTAAAAACCCTCTTCAACTTGGTCTCCAAGAGCTCCTCCTCTCTCCGCGCGCGACTGTCAAAATGAGCGCATGAAAAACCCAAGAAAATGTTATAAAACCACGCTGCCGCGACCCTCGGAGATTTTTCCGCAAAAAATCGCAATTTTTTTTTTTTTTTTTTTTTCGTTTTTATCGCGATTTTTTGAAAAAAATGCGATTTTTTCAGCAAAAAACGGCAAAAAAAATACCGGCGATTTTTTCATATAAAAATCTCGATTTGAACAGCAAAAGGAAAAAATCGCGATTTTCACAACACTGTATAGCATCAAAAAAATTACTAACTTTAGTGTGTGAATCATAAAAAAAATACTCATCAGTGCCAATGCTAAAGTTTTTTGTTCCCTCTAGATCGTTGATCAAGATGCTCTCTAGATACTCATTACGATCAAATAATATAAGATCGAAGGTTCCAGTTGCATAATAGTTAATGATATCAACATGATATAAATAAATATTATGCTATGCGATAGTATAAAATAATTACTAAAATTTAAAAAACTTCAAAGTTCAAATCATTCAAAGTAAATGCTCATCAATGTCACCGCTAGAATCTTCTACATCCTCTAGATCCTTCATCGAGATGTTCTATAGGTACTCATTACATTCAAGCTTTTGCTCATTTGTAAGTTTCGTAATTGTAGGAAACACAAGGAGGCAATATTGTTCAATTTTTCTGATCCAAACATAGCAAAATTCGTGAATTGGTCTTCTTACCCCTAATCTTATAGAGGCATGGTTTATTTTATGGGCGCACACTCTTGCCATGGCATTACCCTTACGGTGTTTTTATTCTAACTAACTACTCAATGGTTAGGTGTGTGATGTTCAGAGGGAAGTGGAGATTGCAAAGGTACGTGTATATGCCCCTAGAGCTTTGCAAGAGCACTAGTGACAGTTTGATGTATTTCCATTTGATGATGCTATTGCTTATATGTGTAAAGAGCACTTCATTTGATTGGGAAACATGATTAGATGGGTTTAATCACACATTTTGCTTAGGTGGTGATGTTTCCTAGTACATTGGGTTGTATTTCATTTGATGAATGCACACTTTATGGTTATATCATTTATTGGAGGGTGCCTAGCCTATTGGCCCATTTTTCCTATGGTTTCGAGTTGATTATTTATGGATTTGAAGATATCATAACCTCAGGGTATGATATTGGTGATTATTTCTCATTGTTGGAGGCATATACGATAGTTTTTAATGGAGCTCTCCTCTCCTTTCACACATTTTCATGTTGATGTGATCATTCTTCAAGTTCCTTTGTATTATTTGCATCATATTTTGTAGTGCCTTGATTGTTTAACATGAAAGCTTTATGCTTCTTGGTGATATCTCTCTCTTTCTTTTGTTGTTGTGTGCTTGATTGTTTTTCTTGCCCCTTTTTTGTTAATTGTAATTGATTCTTCTTGAGAGTGGAATGTTCAACGCTATAGTGTTGACCTTTCTAGTTAAACTCCATGAATTGTTCTTCAAGGTTTGTGGCATAATTTCTCATCTTCATCAACCATTTCGCACCTAGCACCATATCCATTTCTTCGAGCATTAGAGTGTAGAGTCCCGTTTGTAGTTGTAGTTCTTATATTTGAACTGAGACTTTATGATATCTTCGTACTTCTTTGATGTTTTGTACATTAGCAACCATAATAGTGAGGTCCTTGGTGGGGTACACAAAAAGGTTTAGGTTTTAGCAACAACAATTTTTGTAGGTTGCATACGAAGATTGACCACCAGATTGACTGATTAGACATGATTTGCCAATTTTTCCATCTCTGAGATATTAAGACTAAGGAGCATTTCATCTTCCATTGCCCCATTTATTATGAGATCCGTGGGATATTTCCTTGCCTGTTTAGGGGGATCTAGGCCTTCTTCAATGTATTCCGGTACCCATGTTGGAAAATAGATAAGGGTAGCCTTTTAACTCTTTCTTTTCCATTACATGACATTTACTTGTGATATTCTTCTTCTTGAATAGGATTATGTTCACATCATCAAATAAATGCCAAAACATGAAGATCACAACCATAAAGAGAGAGACACTAGAAATAGGCTCAAGCCATGACAAAACCCCTCTAAGGGGAAAACCCATGATAACTTCTTATAGAATCAAATTCAAAGGAGACTTCCAAGACCCAAAACAAGACCCTATACTTTTACCAAGACCCAAACGACCAACCTTCTTCTAGATAATTCTCTGCAATTCGGGATTGAGGAAACCCTAGAAACATTAGGGCACTCACACATGAGAGTAGCAAATGGATAGATTCAGACTTCCGAAATGTTACAACTTCTCTTCCTCCCTTTGCATGGTTCTTCTAGTCTCTAAGGGTCTTCACACTTCTTGTTAGTTGTAGATAAGAACATTGGTGTGATCTGTATCTCCAAGGAGGTCGAAATTCCTCCTTTATATACCCTTTCCAATAACTTCCATTACCATTCTCTAGGCCGACTTTAAGGGATGCAGATCGACTTGGTCTTGGGACCTTTCTAGATACTTTTAATTACAATATAATTTCTATTTCTTTGATACAAGTGCCCAATAGGGTCTTTTACATAATGACAATGACACTTTGACTTAAGACAATCCTATAGGAATGCAATGTCCTATTGGACGACTGACTCCAACATGAAACCCATGCTTAATAAAATAAATTTTCTTTTACAATATTTTTCTTTTTCTTCTTTTTGACAAATATAAGAATTACATCATGTCATGAATCAAACAATAATTACGAAGACCGATACTAGTTACATTTTCCAACACTCCCTCTTAACTAGGGAGGGATTCATAATTGTTTAACCGGTACAAGGACAATATTCACTTTGAAAAGTTTTCATAAGAAGAGTATCACAAACAATATGTACAATGTTAGAAATCTAGATATCATATACGCTGATTGCCAAGGGATCAAGCCATCTAGGTACTATCTATGCTACTTGCCAAGGTGCCATCCCAACAGGGATCCAGGTGTCATCTAGGCTACCTGCGAAGACACCAGGTGTCATCTATGCTACTTGCTAAGACACCAACCCTAACAGGGCTTCTTGGTATCATCTAGACTACCTGCCATGGTACTAACCATAACAGGGATTTAGGTATCATCTAGGCTACCTGCTAAGATACCAACCCTAAGTACCATCATACGAACTATTCATCTAAGCTACACCAACTCATCAAACCTCTATCAGAGGTCATCAGTTTCTTTGCACTTTTCATCTTCAAGTAAGAATGAGGTAAAACTCCATCTTCAATCATCATTGTGGAATCTTCAATATAATCATAACAACTCCCTCTTTCCATTATTTGTATCAACAATATTCTTACAACTCCCTCTTTCCATCATGCCCATCATGAAGTCTTCCTTAAGCATGAGATTTTACTTTTTCTTTACATCTTTTTCATGTAATCATGTATCTGCAATTTTTATCAACAAGTACAACCATACAAAATATACATGTATAAGAGCATGATGTTAATTTTTCTCAGTTTAGGTGGAACAAACAAAGTTCGTTCTTCAGGTTAAATACTCCAGAAGAATTGGAATATAAATATCTCCATTGAGATACATGAATTTATATTAAAATGTATGAATGAGAATGATGTTACAAATGAGAGTGAGGGGCCTGCTTATATACTAGGCAGGTGCCTCTTCATGGAAAGTCATGTCCCATTTAGACATGTCTCTTCAACACTAATTACTAATTAACTAATCATTATTACAATTATCATCATTATTTATATTTAATATATTTTATTCATAATATTAGGGTTTTTAAGGATACTATTATGGTTTTAGTTACAAACCCTAGATATTTCATGACCTGACCCTACATAGGGTTTTTATTTTTAGTGGAAACATTAGTCCTAAGGATTTTGACTTTTAAGTCCTAGGGTTTACTCAAAATCAACCCTTGCTAGGGTTTGACCATATACACTGGATTCTATCTATAGACCCTAAGAGATAAAGAGATAGGGTTTTATAAGGGGGAACAAATAGTTAGGGTTTCATATTTTACTTATTTTGGGGGTTTTCTAATTCAAGTTCCAACAAGGATTTTCTAACCCTAGATACCAAAAATCTCTAACATTGTAAAACTCTAGATTCCTCTCATGTAAAGTATGCCATCTTCATACCCTGACATTTTCATAGTCTTTTTGATATAAGGAATTTGTAAAGAAACATACTTCACAAGCAATGAGAATGCATTAATTGATTGTACTTTTCAAGATAGGGGAGGTGCTTTGATTTTTCAAGTTTTTAATATGCGGCTCCCTCTGAATCAAGGCTTCTTCTTCAACATATTTGGCAAATAGTTTTTGGAATATACTTGCAATCCATTTCTAGGGAGATCATATAAGAAAAGGTTTTAATCAAGTGATAATACTGTTGGAAAATTCAAAGTGACAACTTATGAAATCTTATTTTCCTTTTTCCTTAATACTTGCTTGTGAACTTAGTTATTCTTCTTAGTTAGATCTTTTTATCAAACAAATATCAAGAACGAAACAACAATAGACGACACATAAATTAGGCTCTAAGCTAGGGAAAATCCCCTCCAAGTGGAAAACCCAGAAACTCTTCTCTTCTTTGAATCTGCTTCAATTGAGACACAAAGAGCCAAACTCTAGACCAAGTGTTGATTTGTTGTAGCATCGGATGTGCTCTAGCCATGAGAATTTGTGGAGAGTCTAAGGCACATAAGATCTCCAAGGAAATTGTTTGGGGAAATTCCACCTGGTTGGAGAGATATTAAAATAATTAATATTTTTAATGGGGTTCCTAAGTCTAAACTTAGGAAAATTTAAAATATTAATGGGTATTAATATAAAACTGGGTGAGAATGTTCTAAATGACATGGATCAAGCCAAATCTAATCTTAGCCGTTGATTAGGGACTTAATCTCAGCCGTTGAAGACTCAACAGGAAAAATATAAGAGGAGGCTTGAGGGTCAGATGGAGATGCACCAAATTGATCAATCAGTTCGATTTTTTGGAGCGGGGTTTTGCTGAGAGAATTGAGCTAGTGATCTGTTGCAGCGAGGGGTAGTTCGGCACGAGGCCGAGAATACATAGCAGAGAGGCAGAGATAGTGCTAGAGAGAACGCTGAGCCTAGAGAGGCAGAGTTGACGCAGGGCCTACAAGTAGCGCTGGGTGATTTTCGTGGGGCAGACTGAGTGCTGGTGAGCTGAGAGGGTGACACAATCCCTAGTAGAGTGACACAGAGCAGTGGAGAAGCTTGGAGCAGCTTTCGCTGTACAGCTAAGGAGCCGTCGTAGTTGCTGTGGGATCGATCATCCGGTGTCTGATCCACTGGAATATCCATCTCCGAGGAGAGGTACTACTGCCGAGGGGCATTCTCTGTTGGGTGAGCCATTTCTGGCACCCTTGTTGTATCCAAAAACTGCTTAATAATAAAACCCTCATATCTGCTGCACCTGTTTTCCTGCATTGGGTTTTTCAGTGGACAATTGTCCAAAAATAACGGTGTCCCTTGTGTGTTTGTCTCAGTTATTCCAGTTGCTGATCTGTATATGTGTTAAGGCTGTATTTGTGTTTATTTACAGTATTTATATTTATAAATAACTTGTTAATGAAAATAACTAGGAGAAAATAAACCAGATAATGTAGTAGGGATTTCTGATGTATTAGATTTAGAAATTTCAACATGGTATCGGAGCATCGCAGATCACAGGAGGACTGAAGACACTAGCAGTAATCTAAAGAATTTGCAGCAGTAGTAGCTATCCTGAGAGACAACGTTGTTCCAGAGCAGAAGCAACAGAGAAGAAGTGACGCAGAGGGCCTCTGTGATCATTTCGAGCTAGGAGGAGGGTCAGCGCAGAGGCAGAGAGGGGCAGATCAGACCTACGCACTGCATGGTCATCCTTCTCAGCCAGGAAGGATTGACGCTGTGGCTAGGAGGTGCGGATTCAGCTGTCGCCGGGATTGCGCAGAGCCTAAAAGGCTTAGTTTCTTTAGTTGTCGGGGCTTGGGAAGCTGTGGGAAGATTGTGATTGAGAAGCTAATGGAGTGTTGGTTCTGTCAGAACAGAATAGTACCTAAGGAGATGGAACTGAGGTAGAGAGAGTCGCTACCTTGACGGATTTCTAGCTAAGAAATCTAGATCCGAGTTGCAGTTGCAAGGAGGATTGGAGAGGAGCGGTTCGACAATTGGCTAGAGGATTTCCAGGAGGGAAATCAAGACTTAGAGGGAGATTTCTAGGAGGGAAGTCGAAACTCAGAGGGAGTCCAAAAGAGGAGCTAAAATGGCAGTGAAGGCTAAGGGATCAGGACAGGTTGGACGGGGCCTCCAACTTTGTCATCTGGAAGGTCAGGATCGACATCGCATCAAGGACTTTCCCTTGAGAGCTGTGGCTATCCTAGTTGACTCAGTTGAGAATGAGAAGTATGAGGATGCAATGTCGAGGGCGAAGTGCATGATCCTAGACTGGGTCAAAGATCATGTCATACCACATATTGCTGAAAAGAACACAACGAGGGAGATGTGGGATACTTTGACGACCTTGTATTAGGGTACTTCCGTGCAGCGGAAGATGCTATTGGAGAATCAACTGCAGTCGTATCAGATGCAGAAGGGAGAGCAAATAGATCCGTTCCTCTTCAGATTGCAGGAGATTCGTGACCAACTTACTTCTGTTCGGTCTACATCAGATCCAGAGTTCATGGTAAGGATCGCCCTGAATGCAGTCTTCGAGGAGTGGGAGATCGCCCTGAATGCAGTCTTCGAGGAGTGGGAGACATTTGTCCAAAGTATTTTGGGCAGGGCCACTCTTCCAGGATGGGAGGAGATGTGGGCAGCTCTTCGCCAAGAAGAGATCGGGCGGATGACCAAGGCGGGGAGTAGTGGCAAGGGAGGTCGAATCAAGACAGAGAAGGAGGATGATGCGGCTCTAGCATCTACGGGACAATAGGGGAAGAGGAAGAAGAAGGACATCTCCAAGATTAAGTGCTTCCATTGTGGGGAGGAGGAGGAGGATGTCGCTCTAGCATCTGTGGGGCAGTAGGGGAAGAGGAAGAAGAAGGACATCTCCAAGGTTAAGTGCTTCCATTGTGGGGAGCTAGGACATTATGCACCCTAGTGTCCCAAGAAGAAAAACAAGGGAGAGGCTTTCGATTCAAAGGCATGGCCAGCTAAGGTGGAGAAAGAGGTCGAGACTAAGGACGACTGTGCCACGAGTGCTCAAGCACCTCTAGAGAAGAGGTGGGGAGACATTGAGTTGTAATCTAAGTCACTGGATTCGGTGAATTTGAATGAAAAAATTTGAAATTCGCCGAACTTTAAACGAATTCAAATTTATTTGTTCAAGTTCGCTGAACAAAATGGTGAACTCGAACTTGAAAATGAATTCGAATTTTATGGCAAATTTAATCGTTCAAAATCATTGGAAATCATTGGAAATTCGTTGAAATTCGATTTTTTCAGTTAAAAAAAATTAGAATTGAAACATGAATGTGGGCCCGTGGTTTTGTTTTGGTTTTATTGTTTGTTGCGGTAAGAAGTTAGGTTTCGTTTCATTAAACTTCGTAGCGACCAGACGGTGGCGACCACTGACCTTGACTCAGCTCATACAGGTCTCAAGTTTCAACTCTCAGCTCATACACAGTGCAACTCACTGCTTGGATTTAATGTTCCATGACTTAGCCAAATTTCCTTGGGTTAATGAGACAATCCGAAGAGCCAAAACTATTGCGAACTTCATCGTCAACCATCGTCTCACTTTGAGCATATACAAGAAGAATGCATCGAAAGAGTTGTTGAGGCCTTGTGATACAAGGTTTGCCACTTTTTATATTACTTTGAAATGAGTTGTTGAGGAAAAAGCGAGCCTAAGAGCTGTTTTTTGGAACACTGAGTGGGAGAGATCTACCCTTTCAAAAGAAACTAAGGGGAAAAATGTTGAACAAATAGTGCTCAATAATGGCTTTTGAGAAAATGCAAAGAAGGTTTTAAAAATATGTGGCCCAATTGTTAATGTGCTCTGCATGGTTGATGGTGACAAACCTTGTATGGGTTTTGTTTATGAAAGCATTGATCGTTGCAAAGAGACCATTGCAACTGCGTTTAGTAATGTGGAAGCTGATTACCAGGAGATATGGGATTTAATTGATCAAAGATGGAAGATGATGCATATTCCATTACATGCAACAGCATGCTATTTGGACCCTAGATTGTTTGGGTTACCAAGACATAGGGATGAAGAAGTCATGAATGGACTTATCCAAGCCATTGAGAAGCTAAATCCAGATCCAAAAATTGCAGGTTTGGTCAGAAGTCAGTTGAGGGCACATAGGTTAGAAGAAGGGTTATTTGGAACACAATCATCAAAGTATGATAGGAGCAAAAGTGATCCAGCAGTATGGTGGGAATTTTATGGCTCAGGGGCACCAAAATTGCAAAATTTTGCAATTTGTATCTTAAGCCAGGGATCAAGTGCATCAGCATGTGAAAGGAATTGGAGTTCCTTTGACCACATTCATTCCAAGAAAATAAATAGATTGTTATCTGGAAGATTAGAAGATCTTGTTTATGTTCGTAGTAACTTGCAGTTGGCATTGAAAAATGTGGCTAAAGAGTCATCCAATTCCTCTACTCCGTGGATCGATCCTGTTCCAAATGCATCAATGGATAAAGCTGATTTGTATATTGATAGTGACATTGATAGGGAATTGATTGATGAATCTAATGCTGAAGCATCTAGCGGATTCACAACTCCTACTGCTCTTGATGATATAGAACTTTTTGATATAACAAGTGGGCCACAGAAACATCAAGAATAAAACTTGTGTTCCTGTTTTAGATTTCTAGTTTATTTTTTGCATGAACAATTTTCTAAAACTGCCAAGCTACTTTAAACTTTCGAGTTTATATATTTTGAATACTTTTTTATCAGATTGTTTTTCAATTTATGAAATCTGATATGGCCCATGGTTTTGTTGAATTTGATATGGGTGCCAAATTGCCAATGTCTATGATGAATTTCTCACCTTGTTTACTATGTATGGAAGTTGGAACTTGGTTCTTTATTGGAATTTGGCACTCACTTTCATGGTTTATAAAATAATGTGGAAATGATTTAAATGTTTGAGCAATAATCTTATGTCTTTGCAATGTGCATTATGGACTTTGAATTTGACTTTAAATTGATTTTTTTTTATATATATACATTTTTTTTCAAATTTCTATATGTCGAATTTTATGTCGAACTTTATTGGCAAAATTTTAGTTGCCGAACTTTATTTGAATTTCAAGGTCGCCGAACTCGAACTCGAACACGAACCTGGTGACTTAGGTTGTAATCAGGAGGACTGCATACTAGGGGCAGGATCCTTGAGGTGCCTAAAACTCTTGGATCACATCTGACTACGGGAGCACTAAACGACAGTATGATGACAGATGTCGGGTGGAGCAAAGTGTAGCGGAGCAGCAAGGCAGTGCTTGGGTGCAGAATTTGAGGTAGGGAAATAGAGGTTGCAGCAGTGCGAGAGGCACAGAGGTGTATGCAACAACGTAGTGGCAACAAAGGGAGTACAGGATAGCAACAAAAGCAACTTCATTTTCACAACGATTTTAGATTGACTGGGATGTCAGTATTTGGGAGAAGTCAGTTACCTACTTCTCGGTAACTGATTTGCAGTGCAGCAGTCAATGTTTTAAGACTCCGACTCCGACTCCGACTCGGCCGAGCAATGACTCCGACTCCGACTCCGACTCGGTAATGACTCGGCCGACCCGTTTTCAATGACTCGGTCGTTGTAAAAAATACATTAAATATTTAGTTTTTTGATAAAAAAACATAATTTTGAAGATTTTATAGCTAATTTTAAAGATTTTCATTCATGTTTCCAAACACACAACATTATAATATAGATGAAAGACAACATATGATCAAAGTAGGCTCATGAACCAATCCATTATATCAAAATGGTACCCAATGGCAATACATAGTCAACTGTCATACATGATGAAAGACTCAAAACCAAAAACACATAACCAAGGAGGCTAGAAATGGCCTCTAAAAGACTACAAGTCTACAACAAAAGTACTACTGGCCATAGCTACTGCCAGAGGAGCCAAGATCATGTCGATCAATCTCT